>OX638298.1:1043192-1262206 GCA_951812265.1 Taphrorychus bicolor | reverse complement strand
ATACGGACCGCTCCAAGATGAGGACATTTGTGGTGGTTCGTAAAAATAAGGTATTTTTTCATCAACTGTCCAATATTTACTCGTTTTTGGTTTTGTTACTGGGGTACTTGTTACAGGTACTACCGGAGATTGAACTGCGTTTGTTACCGCTTTTGAGAGGGTTTTTAAGCTTGAAGTTACTGGTTGATGAAATTCTTCAATATCAGTTTTAGTTTCACAATCTCGCGATTTCAAAGCTTTATACGTTTTACGTACAGCTTCCGTTGCTTCTACTAGTTTGCGCTTTAAATTGATTTCATTATCAATACCGTTCATTTCTGTTGTCTGTTGAGACTTACTGGTTGAAATGGTTATGCATTACCGGTGTATGGTTTTATATAGCAATCAAATCTTTTCCGAAATCGTCCATTGTCTAACTCACTGTCTTTGTCTATTACAAAGAACCCATACTTATCTTTCCAGGTTTCAGAACACATTTTTAAAAATTCTTGAAACGTAACATCAGGAGAAACATGATCAGAAAACACGTGCTTTAGATTAGTCTCGTCTTGTTTAAATAAAATAATGAAATTTGCGTTGTCTCTTATTAATTGTTTAGGGATCCTAGAATTCGTTTGAGCTAAATAAAAACTTGATATGTTCTTATGTCGCCCCATTCAAAAATATGCGCGAATCGGTTCTTGCTTTTCAGATATTACGTCATCAAATATAAAAATTGAGTTCTCTTTGCTTCTGCTGGTTTAATAATTTCCTGGTTATTTCCAAAAGTAAAATATCCAATTTCTTTAATAGGTGTTAGCACTTTTTTTAAAAACTCATACTTCGGTTGATATAGTGATTATGAATATATATAGATGTTTTCAAAGAATCGACCTTCCGGGTGTGTAATTGATGAAACAATCACATTTGTTTTACCACATCCAGAACTTCCGACAATTACACATCTTATGTTTGATGGTAATAAGGGACCGTGTATACTCGATTGTTTTAAACCACCACCTACGGCCTCGTCTAAATTATCGACTTGCAGTTTGTAGGATGATTGAACAATCTCCATTTTTTTCCTGCTAAACACAAATTTATAAATATAAATACGTACGAATATTGCAATTAGTTCAATGTCGACTTTTGCAAGAACAGGTTGTCGACGCGTTCTTAAACCCGGTCGTTATAAGACTGGGTCAGGTATACTCAATACTGTAATTAATAAGTTACCATTTGAGCTACATTACCCCGGATATAACTTCCTAGGACCTGGCACTAAATTGAATAAGAGGTTAAGTAGAGGAGACAGCCAATAAACAAATTAGACGAAGCTGCTAGAGAGCACGATATATTCTATAAATACAATAAAAACACAAAGTCAAGACATTTAGCAGACGAAGTTTTAGAAAATAAGGCCTGGGATCGAGTTTTGGCAAAAGACTCAAAATTGGGTGAAAAAACGGCTGCGTAGTTAACGACTTCTGCTACGAAAGTTAAAAGAAAGCTCGGTATGGGTGTGAGACAAAAAGTAGTAAAAAAACAACGACAAAGTAATTTGCTGAGAAAACAAAAATTAGAAAAGAAAATACTATTTGGAAGCGGTTAAGTAAAAAGCGGTAAGATAGCCTTAAAGTCTGCAATGAAATCTAAAGGAGATTTATCTAAAATGACTAAGGTAGTATTAGTTGCGAGTCGAAAATATGTAAAAAATGCGGGTGGTAAAAAGCGATTTAAACTACCACGCGTTATACCAATTCCAAAAACGACAAAAGGTGGATTTCTCCCCATTATCCCCTTAATTTCAGGTCTAGCTGCACTTGGATCTGTTGCCGGTGGCATTTCCGGTGTCGCTAAAGCCGCAAACGCTGTGAGCAATGCACGAAAAAGTTTAGCAGAAAATACTAGACACAACAGACAAATGGAGGCCATCGCGCTTGGGAAAAAAGTGGGTCAGGGATTATACCTAAAACCTTATCAAAATGGTTTTGGATTGTATTTACCCCCCGAGGCAAAAAACTAATTATGTCCCTGCCTCATAAACCATTGTCCAATATTGAATTAATGAATTATGCTCGTAAGCTACAGGTTCCATATTTTAGAGGAGTTTTTATGCGAGATAATTTACCAAAATCAGGACCTAAATTTAATGAGAGAGCTATAGTTAACCTTGATTCCAAGAAAGGGGTAGGGACGCATTGGGTGGCTTATTTAAAAGAGGGTCGAATTACCCAATACTACGACAGTTTTGGCGATTTAACCCCACCTAAAGAAATTTTGGAGTACTTGTACACAGGAAAAAACCCAACAAGTTCAATCTTGTATAACTACAAACGAGAACAAAAATTTGATTCAGTTATATGCGGGCATTTGTGTTTAAAGTTTCTTCAGAGCGGTAATTGTTTTCTTTTTCTGATATGGAGACGCGAAATACGAAAATGTATTAGGCGCTTAGAGCTCTTATTGAAAAAAAAAATCACTATTTTTATTAACATTAGAGGAACTAGAAAATTTACCAAAACAAGTTATAATAGCTTCATCTGCAGAGGAAATTGCGCATGTGCAACAGAAATTACCCGAAAAATTGTTAAGTGACCCCGACATTCAAAAATCTTGTTCTGCACTGAGCATTATTCAAATCGAGACAATGCTTGTGATACATTTGACGGACCTCCTCCTCGAAAAATATTTTGTTGTTATTGCGCAATTAAAGAAGTTAGTATGGGTACTGATAATAATGTAAAAATTGCGAAATGTATAGAAAAAAATAATTGTTATGTGATTATATGAAATAATATCTTTTAGGGTAAAATTCTTTAGTTATGGCTCGAACGTTTACTCTTTCGGGTGTCTCCAGTATCTTATCTGCAAATTTTCTCCCTGCTGTGGAGTTAGATAAGACAGTACAATATGGACTTGGTTTATTAGGGTTTTATTCGTATAATTCTATATTCAATGTAGATAATACTAATAATATTATCGCCTTTAAACAGCTGGGAAAGGATGGGAAAAGAACCCGCTTGGCTATAAAGCCTGGTGCTTATGAAATAGCTGATGTTCGCGCTGCAGTTTTGCAAGCGTTAAAAGAAGCTGATAAATCAATAAAAAATCAGAATGATGATGACTTATTTTGGTTGGAGGCGAATAACACAACTCTAAAATGTGAGATAAAATCAGCATATGAAATCGATTTTACAGACAAGCTGTCTCTTGGAAGTGTATTAGGATTTGGGGGGGTTAAGTTAAAGCCAAAAATCCTCTGTTATTCACATAAACCGGTTGATGTAATGAAAGTGAGGATGATTCGCGTCGATTGTAATATTACTTCCGGTGCGTATCTTAACGGTGAGGAATGTCATACGTTATTCGAGTTCGATTTGGATGTCCCACCTGGATTTCTTCTTACCCGAGAGCCAAGAAACGTTATATATTTGCCCGTTATTCCTACTGGACGTCAGTATAATTACAACATTACGTTTAGAATATTGGATGATCGCGGAGATTTGGTTAATTTTCAAGGTGAAAAGATTATTGTGAAATTGGAACTAAAACAATTTTCATAGGAAACATGGGGTTTAGATATAGTAAAACATTTTCAGACAATAAATATATAAATCACCACCAGCATTTATCCTCAAACAGTTCCTTGACAACTCCTGAACGAAAAGCATCAGCTTTACGCACAAAGAAGAGAAAAAATTCCTGATTTCCATCGGACTTAAAATAAAGTAGAACAAAATGAGTGAAAAACTAGCTGTATTTGCACTGCCAACTTTTGATTTTTCTATCGCCAGTAAAAATCTAGTTACGCATAAACCATTCGGATCTCCAACTTTACAAGAATTCTGATGAAGTTAGGATTTGAATTAATTTTCAAGATCATTTATTGGATCTAGCTGGCAGTTATTTATACTTTAAAGGCAAATTTACGCCTAATGATGTTACCAAACAATGTCATTTGTCAAATAACGCATTTGCGTTTCTCTTTAGTGAAATTCGTCTTGAACTTGGGGGTGAGCAAATTGCTGTTGTTCGTGATCCTGGTATTACAACCACCTTGAAAACGATGGTCTCATTTGGTAAACATCAAGCTCAACGCATGACTAATATAGGATGGGGACTCAATGAACTAAAGCAGGGTGTCTTTGATAAAACCAGTCATATATTCTCAGGCAGGTTGCCTTTAAAATACTTACTCGGTTTTGCTGAAGACTATGAAAAAGGATTATTAAACGTAAAAACAGAGCTAATTATGACAATTGCTCGCACTTTTGAAAATTGTTATATGGGAGAAGTAGACGCGGATATAAAAATTGAAAAAATTGAGTGGAAAGTTCATCATATTGTCACGACCCGTTTGTGGTCGTTGTGACTTATTTAATTTGCCTCGGGATCGATTTCTGAAGAGGCGTTGAAAACAACTTTTATATTCTAACAACTATATTTATTAAAGTTAAAGCAAAATGGTTACAATGCGTGGGGTAAAACTTAACTAGAAAAATGGTTACAACGTTTAGTTAAAAAGGTACTTACATTATCGTGGGCCAATGCATCATCGAATGCTTTAACAGCTTTGGAGACCGAAGGGCACTTATTGGGTTATGGATACATTAAATAATAAATTTGTACTTCACTAATAAATTACTAAGACAGACTGGCCTCCTCTGAGGTTTAATTTCTTGAGAGTAACATCATGGCCGCGAGACTAAAGCAAAGAGCCCCTTACTAACTCTGTTTATTTCTTTTTATACAATTTCCTTCGTCCCAACTTCGAGTGGAACGAATGGTATCCGAGTGGAAAAAATGATGATTTCATCAGTCAGCACATTCCAATGATTCGGGATTGCGCGTTTTTTAATTGTATTGTTATTTCCGTTTGGACTCAGGTCACTTCTCGACCCGGGTGACTTTCAAGTAATGTGATACATATTGTCGATGAGTGCATCATTTTCACCTTCAGGGGAATATAAAGTAAATTCTCATTTTACAGTATTTTCATTCGTGATACATGCCCTTCGCCGCGAAAAGCTGGACCCACAGCTTTCAAATCAGATAATATAAAAAATAAAAAAAAAAAATACATGAAATTAGATTAGTATCTAAATAAAGAAATGGAGGAAGGTGGCTAGGCTTACTCCGATGGAGGAAGGTTGCAAAGCTTACTCCATTTTTCGTTAATCGCTTCTTTACAAAAACGTCCTATTTAAAAAAGTTAAAAATATAAATATATTAATAAAAGTATACAATATTAATATAAGTAATATAATAAAAGTATACAATATAAATATAAAAGTAAAAATATAACATAAAACAAACAATACCGACATTATTGAGTTCATGACCACATTGCACATCAAATATCGATCTGGCCTTTGATCACTTCACAAAACAACAAAAATCACTTTATGTTATAATCTATAACATACTTTTTAAATTGGTACCAACAGTCTTTGATAACCAATTAATTATCGACACCATACAATCAAATATTGGCTGAGCTGTGATAAAGTTTATCAAGCCAACACTACACAGGAAGTTTCTCTTACATAAACCCTCACAATTGCATTGAACAGAGGGTCCAAACTGCTCCCATACTAGCCATGACGAATAAAGTCCAAAACGTCTGTAACGGCATTTCTGAGAACAGGTGAGGATCGTAGAAGCTTCTGTAGTATTTGAAGTTCATGGTGTAATAATGTTGTGGGTGTCCCTCGCTTTAGAGGGTAGGTGATGTCTCGTAGTACCGTCGTGTAGTACCGGAAGTGGAGTAATTGCCAGGTTGGAGGTTGTGTGTGTGTCTTCGTGGTATCTCCATCGGGGTGGTTATTCATAAAATTAAAAATAAAGAACAAAGGTTAATATGTGTTACTTAAGGCTTAATAAAAATTATTATTAAAATTAAAACTACGTAGACGTATACTAAATTTGAAGTAAAACTCCGTTTTATCAAATTTGATCTCTCGGATCAGTATAAATTCGTTATAACTTCTAATATGTCGTAAATTGAAATCTCGTTTCATAAAAACTTCGATTAGAACTTTACAAGTTCTAGATGACTTCTTATATGTCGCAAAGTAAATCAAAACCCATGTTTAATCGAATTTAATCATTCCAAACATTTTAAATACTCAATTGCTTCTTATATATCGCTAAATATTATATTATTTCTTAGAACTTGTATATTTCGAACATTAGAAGTTCTGTATCTGCACTTAATAACTTTTTACCGCTAATAAATATTTCATTTCATAGAACTTGTTCATTTTGAACATTATAAGTTCTGTATAAGTACTCAAAAACTTCTCATATACCGTAAATTAAAATAAAACTTTGTTTTATCGAATTTGATTAACTAAAAATTGAGATGAAAGCAAAGAGAAACAACTACTACGAGGGCTAATACCCCTACCGGCATTGAATTATACTGTCTGTTTCAAAGCTCAATTTAGAAATCAAAATTTTATCGAACTTGGTCATTTGACCGAGTGTGAGTACTCAGTTACCTTTTATATACCGCTAATTAAAATACCGATTTATAGAACTTGTTCACTTCGAACACTATGAGTTCTAAATTACTTCTTTTATACCACTCATTAAATTATCAACTCTTATAACTTGTTCATTTCGAACACTGTAAGTACTAAAGTACTTTATTTTTTTTTTTTTATATGCTGCCAACTAAAAATAGAAGTTCTTATATCGAACTTGATCTACTTAAATTGAGGAGGGAACAAAATAGAAACAACTACTCCGAGGGCCAATACCCCTACCGGCATTGAATTATACTGTTTGTCCCAAATATCAATATATAAGTTTAAAAAAACTGTACAACGCCTATGGCAATTGCAGTTGAGGCAGTATTTGCGGTATGCGGTGATAGCGGTGGTGCAGCATCCATGGTTTTAATATTAAAAATTAATAAAGGAAATCTTAACCTTTATATAAATTAGTCATGTATTAAATAAGAAGCCATCAGTACTAGAACTCCTTTCCCTTAAAAGAAAAAGATAATAATTATAAAACTATAAAACATTAACTTTCACTGAAACGTTAGGTACCTATGGCATTTAACCTTAAATGCGAAAATTAAAATAAAAAAAAATTAATTTCTTTTTGTTCGGTCCGCAATGAATAATTGTCGTAACACGGAAAGTTTGTTTCTTCCGAATCAAAATAAAATTCGTTCGGGAACCTTTTAAATGTACATCAGGTTTGAACTAAATTTTAAGATGAAAAGGTTTCGACGAAATTTCCGGTCGTATCAGGTAAACTTAGAATCCGTATATGTGTCCATCTGGGAAGGCCTTCCTATAAAAATAAATTCATTAGTTGGTTTCAAAACAAAAAATATAAAAATATGTCCCATAAAAATAAAAATAATCATGTGCGTTTTGCATCTTTGTTGATTACCGCTAGGGTAAAAAATTGGTACGTTGTCAACATCATAGATTAAAAGCTAACCTCGGAGTGAAGGCGATGGAAGTAGGTAATAATAAAATATACAAAGTAGAGGATTGTCCGTCGCTCTATTAACCCGAAGGTTGTGTCAATGAAGATGTGCGAATTAAGTATTTCCACTCCTAAAGGCTGGGTATGTCCTCGAATATTGCAAGCGTCAGCATTTTAGGGATGCTTTGTGAGGGGTACTAAATGGTTAAATAGCCTTCATGATGTGAAAAACACTCATTGTGTCTTGCTACCATTATAAGTCACAGTTGGTGTATGTGTCACGGTTCCTCAAATTTTATAAAGTCTTCCCATTTTCTTTAAAAGTTCTGTCACAAGTTCCGATTGAAACACTTTCCCGCGGTCGCTCAAAATTTCTTTTGGTGCTCCATGCCTCGTTATTATTTTTTCTAAAATAAATTTCGCTACAGGACCGGCTTTTCCACTCGGCAGGGCTTCTGTTTCTGCCCAACCGGTGGCATAATCGGTTGCTACCACTATCATAGTTTTTCCATTACTGCTTTTCCTGAAAGGTCCTAAAAGATCAATTCCAACTTTTTCAAATGGTGTTCCTGTAGGGATTGGTTGAAGGTAACCGACTGGTTTCATGTTTTGTTGGCCCTTGCGTGCTTGACAGTCAGGACAACCTTTTATAAATTTCTCAACGTCTTTCTGCAGTTTTGCCCAATAAAAACGTTGCTTGATTTTTGCTAGGGTTTTTCCTGTGCCTAAATGTCCACTAAGAGGTTCCGAGTGGTGGGAATATAAAATTTCCGCGACCAACTGCTTTGGAATTACCAAAAGTAAGTCTCTTCCTGGAAAATTCGGATTTATTCTATAAAGAGTTCCGTTTTCAAGCCTATAATTCTTAGCTTGTTTCCTAAGTCCGATACTGGCATTCTCCGGATTATCACTTGCATTTATAAGTTGTAATAGGTCAATGTCATCGCGTTGCAATTTCGCGATATTTCGTACGTCTAGTAAAAATGTGGGGACCTCGTCAAGGTCGGTGTTGGCCGTGTGAGATGGAAGTACTGGATTGCGGCTTACGCAATCTGCGTCACGATGAGATAGTCCGCTCTTGTGTACCATAATATAATCAAATTCCGATAATTTCAGGCTCCATCTTACAAGTCGTCCCGTCGGTTGTTTTAGCGATTTTAACCAACATAATGCGTGATGATCCGTTACTATCTTTACTGGTTTTCCGTAAATAAAATGTCTCAAATATGTTAGTGCCCATATTACTGCCAAACCCTCCATTTCTGTAATGGAATAGTTTCTTTCTGCCTTGTTAAGGGTTCTACTGGCATATGCAATAGGGTGTAATTGACCTTCGTCATCTGTTTGTAAGAGAATGGCACCAATGCCGTCTTTACATGCATCTACGCAGAGTTCACAACCTTTATGTGGTTGATAATGTGTCAACACGGGCTCGCTGACTAATTTATCTTTTAATGTTACAAAAGCTGACTCATGCCTTTCCTCCCAATGAAAGGGAATTCCTTTCTTTGTTAATTCACATAATGGCCTTGCTAATTTAGAAAAATTTTCTATAAATTTACGGTAATAGTTGCACAGTCCTAAAAAAACTCTGGATGTTCTTTACGGACTTTGGGATTGGAAAATTTTCAATTGACTCTACTTTATTCTTGTCTGGTGCAAGTCCGTCCTTTGTGATAGTGTATCCTAATATATTTATATGTTCTTTCAAATACTCGCACTTACTTGGTTTTAGGGTTAATCCCGCCGTTCGTAGGCGTTCGAAAACTTTCCGCAACTTATAGAGATGTTCTTCTAAAGTCCGCGAAAATATGATGATGTCATCCATATATATTAGGATTTCTTTCCACTTAAAATCACGAAAAACACTGTCCCCTAGTTGTTGAAAAGTAGCAGGGGCGTTACAGAGGCCAAAAGGCATAACATTAAATTCAAACAACCCATGCCCTGGTGCTTGAAATGCGGTCAATGGTTTGCATTCCTCCTTGATTTTAACTTGCCAAAATCCTGAATACATATCAAGGGATGAAAAGTATTTGGCATTGCCTAAATAGGTAAGAATGTCTTCAATGTTTGAACTTGACCATGAGTTTTTCTGCGTCACATCATTTAGTTTGCGATAATCCACGCAAAATCGGACTTCTCCCGATTTTTTCTTGACTAGTACGACAGGGCTGGCCCATGGAGAATTTGAAGGGCGAATTATGTCGTATGTTTCCATCTCGTCGATTTGGTCACTAATTATTTCACGCTCGGTGTGTGAAACTCTATAAGCTTTCTGTTTAATTGGTGCTGTATGACCGACGTCTATGACGTGTTCTATGACGTCGGTTTTTCCCATGAATTTAGGCGATTTTGAGAAAACGTCGCTAAATTCAGTAAGTAAATTTTCCATTTCCTCCCTTATTTGAGGGTTCGTTATATTTTCAACGTTATGATCCTCAAGATTTATTTTTTCTTCATCGATTTCATTTTCAGACATTAAGTCGACTGGCACGTCATTTTCAATGAGGTTGACTCTGTTTTCTAAGGTGCCGATTGTCGTGTTTCGGAAAATTTGTATAGTTCTGTTTCCTGCGTTCATAATCCTCATAAGTTTCTCATTGTGCTGGAAATACGGTGAACTTACACATATAAGTCCTTTAGGTCGTAGAAAATCATCTTTTTCTATAAATTGATATTCTTCCACATTAGAAATATCTCTGTCAATTATTAGCCTTATTATAATCTCGCAGTGGGGATGTATTATGTAGTCACCTTCGGCTTTAACCTTGATGGCTTTTGACGTGGTTTTATTTGTAAGATTTATTGAAATCTCTTCGAAGGGTGTATAATAATTAGGAATTTGTTCGTCTTTCCCAAAGGCTAACGAAATCTTTTCGTTATTGTGCCATAAAGTCACCAAATTTCCCTGGTAATCTATCAATGCTCTGTGTTCCCGTAAGAAATTATTACCTAAAACTAGTGGTCTACAAAAATTTCTTACGACCAAGGCTTGTACTCTTATTAATCTATTATCTATAGACAGCTGGACTTCTGATAATCCGAGGGTCGGCACCTTGTTGCTCCCGGCGGATATTATATCTATTTTATTTTGCAATCGAGTCATGTTATTTATGTAATCTAAATCTATTACATTTCTACTTGATCCAGTATCTAATATTACATTCATTCTTTTAAAATTATTTATAGCGATATTTACAGTTAATAATCCATCATTTTGGCCCTGTGTTGATAAATGGACAATCTCCGAGGGCCTCGTTATTCGCGGAGACGTCCATCGTCGTTTTTTTCGATATTTGTTATTGTTCGTTGAAGAATTTTGCCGACTGGTACAATTATAATGACCAGGTTTATGACAAATTACGCATTTTATGCGGCCGTCTGGTGTGCGCGTATTAGGTAGATTGGGATTATAGCTATTATTGTTATGTCGTCTAGGCGGCTGAATAAAGTTCCTTTGCGGATTTTGCCGATTAGTTTGCATGTTTCTATTTGCAAATCCAGATTGGTCATTCTGAAATTGGGGGTAATAATTATTATTATAATTATTAGGCGGGCGTGGTGTGTTGCGAAAATAATTATTTGGTTGTCTATAGTACGATGGATTTGGTGTCCTATTCCCTTCTTGTCTACGTGGTGTTTGAACATTGTTATTATTAAAATTCTGTGGTCGAACTTCACGATTACTGTACCGATTATTATTTGGTTTATTGTCTTTTAGTGGCATTGTTAATGACTGCTGATTCATTTGATTGGCCAACGTGCGTTCTTTTATCTCGCTCAATCTAAGAACTAATTGTTTCAGATCTCCCAGATCGTTAACGCCTGCACTAATCAAGTAGTATGTTTCTTGAAACACCGAGTGGAGTCTGTTCTCAAAACGGTCCCGAAATGTTTCAAAAGGCATGTTAGGATCTATTTCATATGCTAATTTAACAAGATCGAAGTAATATTTTTTAATATCCTCATTGTCTTGCTGTTTGCGTATATTAAATCGAAATTTAATTTTTCTGAGGGGTTGATCGCCACTAAATTCTTTAATAAAATCGGTTTTAATTTCCTCCCAACTTTTATTTTGATTTCCTGGTCGTTCGCTGTATTCGACAAACCAGCGATGTGCAGAATCGACAAGAAAATTATTTAATTATGCAATTTTAAGAGCTTCCGACCAATTGTTTAGAATTGCAATTCTTTCATATTTTGTCAAAAAGGTAATAGCCGAATCGATTGAAGGATCGAAGACTGGTGGAATCGTAAATTTTGGTGTTGCGGGAGCCCTAGTTTGTGCTAAAGCATCACCAAGCGTTGTATTGTTAGCCATGTTTCCGTGTTCTGTAAACACCGAAGAAGAATCACTAACAGATGAATTATCTGTTTCTGTTGGGGTTTGTATTTTTTCGTCGTGAACGACGATTTCTTTTTGCTCAATCAGATGTGAACTTGATCCCGTAGGAGGAGATCTATTTAAACTTGTTCGGGGAGTAAAAGGTGATTGTTTTGTGGTGCTACTTAAAGGAGGTTTAAATAAATTTAATTCTTTTGCTACTTTCGCGGGGTCTTTTCCTGTAGCTAAAGCTTGTCGAAGCACAAGTTTTTCTTTTTCGCTTAATTCTTTTGAAGTGCTTCTAGTGCGTACCCCTTTTTTGTCCTTATCGGACATAGGGTTTTTGAAAAAAAAAAAAAAAAATTGTAGAAAAGAAATAATTAAAAATTAAACTACCCAGTTGTGGGCTGCAATTTCTTGTCGAATTTGCTTTTTTAATAAAGTGAGAAGTTTCTTAATTCCAAAAAATACAAGAAAAATTACCGCAATGCACAAAAAAATAATTACTAGAATTTCTTGGATTGACCAAGAAGCGGATGTATTTTTTGCAGCTTCATTTGAAATACCGCCACTATTGCCTGCTTGAGCAATAATAATTTCTTCCTCTTTTGATTTTACACTTCCCATTTCAAAAAAAAAAGTAAATATATGAGGTTGCAATAGCGCTAGAAAATGAATGTCGCTTCACCCTTAAAGAAATCGAGGCGCCTCCACCATATGTCACGACCCGTTTGTGGTCGTTGTGACTTATTTAATTTGCCTCGGGATCGATTTCTGAAGAGGGGTTGAAAACAACTTTTATATTCTAACAACTATATTTATTAAAGTTAAAGCAAAATGGTTACAATGCGTGGGGTAAAACTTAACTAGAAAAATGGTTACAACGTTTAGTTAAAAAGGTACTTACATTATCGTGGGCCAATGCATCATCGAATGCTTTAACAGCTTTGGAGACCGAAGGGCACTTATTGGGTTATGGATACATTAAATAATAAATTTGTGCTTCACTAATAAATTACTAAAACAGACTGGCCTCCTCTGAGGTTTAATTTCTTGAGAGTAACATCATGGCCGCGAGACTAAAGCAAAGAGCCCCTTACTAACTCTGTTTATTTCTTTTTATACAATTTCCTTCGTCCCAACTTCGAGTGGAACGAATGGTATCCGAGTGGAAAAAATGATGATTTCATCAGTCAGCACATTCCAATGATTCGGGATTGCGCGTTTTTTAATTGTTTTGTTATTTCCGTCTGGACCGAGGTCACTTCTCGACCCGGGTGACTTTCAAGTAATGTGATACATATTGTCGATGAGTGCATCATTTTCACCTTCAGGGGAATATAAAGTAAATTCTCATTTTACAGTATTTTCATTCGTGACAATATAATCAATGATGATCGTGAAAAATTAAAATTTCTCTTTCACATATTAGAAAGGGTGGGGATGATTTTCGTATAAAAATTGCATATAGGAAATGGGATTTGTTCCACCTGCCAGCTTTACGTCGAACTGCCACTGATGTGTGGGCTGTAAAAACGACTACTCAACTGGAAAAACCGAGATTTGTTATAATCGGATTTCAGAAAACTGAAAATAGCAACAATCGCGAAAAAGATATTACAGTATTCACCCACGCGAATATTAGGGATATGCGCCTATCATTAAACTCAAAAGTTTATCCATATGAGCGTATGGATCTAAATTTTCAGAAAAAACTTTTCGGACTGGCATATTATTCTTATGAAAGTTTTCAATCAACTTATTATTGCATTCCTGAATCAAACCCTTTACTCGGCATTGGTGAATATTATGAGAATCCTGTGTTTGTAATTGACTGTAGCCACCAGCAGGAAAATCTCAAGACAGGAACTGTGGATATTAAACTGGAATTTGAGTGTACACAAAATTTTGATCAAAACATTAAAATATATGCATTTTCATGATGCGTGCATTTCATATAGTGCATTGGATGGGAGCGTAAAATTAAACCACTTTTAGTTATTTGCGCAGTTGTAATCATGACCTTCTATTGTGAATATTGTGATGAAAACGTGAGTTCTCATCTCCACTGGCTAAGTCACAGACATAAATATAATGATAGGACTCTAATTGAACCCGGTTTGGAAATAATAAGAACTGCTTTTAAGAATAGAATTATCGTCTATCGACTTACAGAACCTTCCAATGCTTTAAACATAGCTGCGTATCTAAAGTCTTTAAAACCAAAAATTTTTAAATTAATAACTCAAAATCTGGTGACCCACAAAATACTTAAAGTAAATGTGGAGCTATTTGCCGAATACTTATTACCTTCAACAGGGAAACAGGAAATAAAATCATTTAATTCACGATTTGTTAGTGTATCAAGAGGTACAGATCTTGAAGAAATATTTCATACATTTGCTCAAATTTTAATTACAAAATCACAAGAATTCGAAGAAAGGGATAGTGGTTGGGCTTTATTAAAAGTATTGTCTCTAGAATTAAATATAAACAAATATAGTGGTGTTGGGGGGCATTAATATTAACTTGCACTCTATGTAATACATATTTATGTGCTTAATAAAATTTATTTTCATAAATAATACCGTTTTTCTTATTTCTCTAACTCCTTAACCGTAAAATTTCCGCTTGTAGAAATTCCTTAATACCAGGTGCAGATATATCAGATCTCAGATGGGTTTAACAAAAGAAAACTTAACAATAGATCCCATCTTATAGAGGTAGACAGGGACGTAGCAAGCACCGCTTCAAGATTACCGTGGTATTTTCATATAGAGTTAAAGAGTTGGACGGTTTGGGTACGCCTCTGTTTGACTGCATAGATTTTTAGTGGGGTCTCCAAGCATGTAACAGGACCGTACCAACCGAAAATATTTATGGTATCGTGTTGCCTATCAAGGATGCATGGTTTCCGAGGCAGAAGGACTGAGTACGCCCCTGGACAGATTTCCGAAAAGGGTGGAGCCATTTCGGAGAAGGGTGGAGTTAAGGTTTCGGGCAAATTTGCGTCTTTCTATTGGTCGACTAGGTTGCTTCTGATTGGTTGAGAGTGGGGCTTAAGGGATTATACAGGTTCCAGACTGAGATTTAGCGATTCTGATAGGCCGGGGGGTGGGGCTTAAAAGCCTGCAGAGGTGGCAGGGTGGGGGTAGGACGTTCCTGATTGGTTCGGGCACTTTCGGCAAGTGGCGCAGAAAGCCCAAACTCCCTCTACTTGAAGTACCTACTTTGTTGGTATATTTTCAAGAACAGTCGAAGAAATATAGTCCTGCAACACTTTGGGCGGATTACTCGAGGTTGAAGGGCATTCTGAACATAAAAAATAACGGTATTGACCACAATGATGTAAAAAATAACATTGACATCAACAAATTTCATACATTATCAGCTTTGCTGATATCACTTTTGAAGGTTATAAACGCAAAAAGTTAACAATTTTGAATATAAACCTGACAGTTTTTCAGTGGAGGTCTCAAACAACAAATTTTTATTTTTGAAGGTACGAAACATATTTTTATGAAAACTTTACTACAACATACTTTAATATATATCATTGTAGGTGGTACTTATTTTCCGCATTTCTGGAGTCTGCTCACCCCGAGAGTTAGTTCAAATGATGGTTCAAATGATGGTTGAAAATGTGTGATTACTTTTTTGTGGTGAAAAATTTGGATGAAGCAGCCAACTTTATAGAATTGTGTAGACAGTATTATATATATCTCTTTTTACACGCCCCATTCAAGATTTTTTGTGCCTTATGAAAATAATGTATGCACTACACAGCCTGTAGGAAAAAACACTCTTAGAAAGGAACCCCAACGCGTTGCAGAATTTTTTAAACTACCTACGCCATCAATACACACGGGACATTGCATTCGCCGCACATCATCGTCCTTACTAGCAGATGCTGAAGTTTCTATAGACGTTTTGAAACAACATGGTGGCTGGAGATCATCTGCCGCAGCTGAGAAATATGTAGAAAAATCCGTTAATAATAAAAGAAACATAGCAGACCAAATTTTTGGAGGTTCCAACTCAAAAAATGGCTTCGCAAGTGAACATCCAGCTTTTGATGTACCCTGCACGACATCAGAGATCACTAGTGAAATTTCAACGTTAACATGAATGGCTATTGTCCTGTCTACCGATATTTCTAATGCAGACACTAATAGTTTGTTTCACCTTTCCCATGTTAGTATTAATTTTCATAAGTTTGATAAATAGAAATTCGTTTAAACATTATAGCGCTTTACTAACATTTTACTCCCTAGGTCTAATTAAACTCCCTTGGGGCTAAATGATCCACTTTATTCCCTCCATACAGGGAGTAGAGTTTTTGTAGCTTCCTTACTCCGGAAGTACAAAAATATAATAATATTTTGCGTGAAAAAACCAATAAAGTAGAAGTGTTCAGTTAACTGGTTAACTTTTACTATTTTATGTCATAATCGCTTAATTGAAAGCTGAAGTTATTGCTGTTTGCGGAGCTAACGAAGTTTTTATCTCGTTTTAGGAAACACGAAAATCTTGCACACCAAACTGCTCATGCAATTTGTTAAAATGTATTACCGACATGGAAACAGATACCTTGGAGCCCATTATAGAAGTTAATTGTTCATATAGAGGATTTGAAGGACTTCCCAATACGTTTCCAGCTAAAACAAAAATTCTACATATGGAAGGAAATTTCGTTACAGACTTAAGTCCTCTGAAGCAAAATTTAATTTACAGGTTTGCTTATGTTTCCAAAACTAGTTTTAGATGGTACACAGGTAGTACCTGATTAGTCCATCTCATAACTCATAGCTAGGAGTTCAGTTAGCTACAATAGGCATATCCCACATATTTTTTTTTTATTTGGCATTTTGAGAGTTCATACCAAAATAGATAAAAATATTTTTCTAAACGAAACATCTTGGACTTCCATAATCTTTATTGACTTTTTTGATGACGACATTTCGAGCAGTGGAATCTCTGTTCGTTTTTAAGTGAAGGCATCGGCATAGACAAAAACAAACCGAATTTACAAGCCGCAAAATTCAAAACATAGCTAAAATAGAACGTCAACTCCCGTGTTAAAAATTTTGTTCTCATTACAGCGCCATCTCTCGGTAAGGAATGAAAGCTCAAGATTGGAGCTAGGGTCGAAAGATGGCGTGCTTAACTAATCATAAGTAAATTCCTAATAATTTTGTTAGTTCACTCATACGTCGCTAGATGGCAGAGGATTGTTAAAGTTAAATATTTGCCGCCATTGTTCAATATTCTCAAGTGCCAATTTATGAAAATCTCAAATCAGATGATATCTTAGTTTGCCAGGTTGCTACTTACGGCACGCGTTTAGCAAAGAGCATTCAATAATTATATGTATTATCACCTAAAAGAATTATATGCTCGTTGGTGTTTAGTAAGTAGTTGCTTGACAAACCAAAATGTCGAGTGACTTGAGATTTTAGTTAGTGGTGGCTTTAAACGGATTATATTTATTAAATTGAAGTAGACGGTAGGAAGTATATGGTAGGAAAATGCATTAAAACATCACCTATTACCAATCTTCAATAAAATCAATATAGCTATTTATGTAACCAGTTACGAAAAGTCCGATTTTGTGTAACGAATGAATGTTTGCGGGACGAGCGCAGCGAGTTCCCGCAATTTGAATGAGATACACAAAAAAGGTTTTTCGTCACGTGTTTCATACAAGATTTTTTCTAATTTTGACTACAAATACCTACTTAGAGAGAGAATTATTATTATTAAACTTCAATATTTAGTTTTAAACCACTTTGTATCTACTTAATACCGTAAAACTATAGCAACGGGTGCCACAGCCGAAACCTGCAACTGGTGGTGACACCAACTTTTCATCACTAGTTACGAAAGATTTTACTTTTCGTAACTAGTTACGAAAAGTAGGACGTCACTGTCATCAGTATTGAAAAGTGCCACTTTATATTTCAAAATTAGAAAAAATATTTTTCACAGGTACCTCTAAGTTTATGTCTGCAACATTTTGCCGTATGAGGGCTATGAAAGGCTATGGTGAAAAAAATATTATTATAAACATAATATTTCAAAAAATCAGTAATTTATTCCCAGCAATTGGTGTTTAGTGAACATACTGGAAAGTTATTATATACTTTTTGACGTTCCATTGTGAACATCCTCTCACTTCCGACAATACTTTATTTTTGTGACCGTATTTTTGTGGATTGGGTAATCGATGTTTCGGTTCAGGGCTTCCCCAACACGTAGAAACGCAACACCTATTCGTAGACTGCATTTCGACAATCTGAAATATCATACAATCAGCTTATGTTGCTTCTCTTTGTAATTTATACAAAAGGTTTACTTTTACAATAAAAAGAATATTAATATAACAATAGTCAATATATGTACTATGTGACAACTGCCGATCCCAACAAGATTTGTCCTTCGCCAAATTATGTAGATACCTAATAAAGTATGGAATATTATTAAGGAAATTTTGTGCGCGACTGATAATAGCGGTACTTTATATTTATGTTCATTATACTGTATACTTATTCGTACGAGATTGTGGAAAAATTTAATCTTATATACTACGTAAAGCACCTTTTTTCTATTAGAAAAAAGCGTATTAGGTACCCAATATATGACCAATCCTGTCCGCGTACGAGTGAAAAGTATTAACCCAGTAACAAGTAATTTATAGCTTACCTTAAATATTTTTAAACGCAGCACAACACCAACTCACTTTTTATCACTTTTATATACTTTATTTTACTTTATCGCCTTAAAAACCTACAATACTTAAAAAATTTCAAATTCCAAAACTTCAAATGTTGACAGTTCGGTAGCCATTTTTGAAGTTGGCCGTCGGGAATGGACTAAATTCATGGGGACGCAACCCAACAAACGCCGGCCGAGTGCCATCTTACGTATTGGAATAAAAGCAAATTGCAAACCAAGTTGTGTAATAAGAGTGGATAGGGCCTGACTCAAAATATAAAATTTGTCGAGAAATCTAACCTAAAAGTGCATTTGTCATTATGTCAAAAACGCATTGTCACGTACCAAACCATTGAGCAAATGATTCCATCCAATACAAACGCTTAAAGTCAACTACGTCATAGCCCGGCAAAATTCTTGATTTTAAATTTATCTGCTAAATTAAAAATTTATAAAAGTATGAGTGATCTTTCTTATTTTTAACAAATAGTAGACTATGTCACTAGGAGTAAAGGTGTGTCTCTTCGCGCTGAGCCCTGAGACTTACGGCCGAATCGAAGCTGACGCCTGCAACTGGGCGAAGCACAAAAAGACCTTCTACTCCGAGTAACATATAATATTTTTTTTCTACAAACGTCAAATAATGACGCATTTTACGCTTTCATTAGACAAACGTAAACGTAATCTATTTTTTGAGGATCAGAATGTGAGTTCACTTTTCCGCGCGTAGCCCAGGACAGCAAGCGAAAAAACTTTTTCGCTTGGTGTCAATAGCAACTACCACCACTCAACCAATTATTAAAAACGTCATTGTCACTTTGATTTAAATTTTCAGATTGTGTCTTCAGGTTATGCTCAGTTGTGATTCAAATTATTTCAAATTGAATGTTTGCAGAAAAAACGTTGTATGCATTACGAGCAAAAATGTACTTTTTTGCTCTTTCTCACTCTCCGAGCAAAAAAGTTGTACTTTTCGCTCTTAATACATAAATAACTATTTTCAAGCATGCAGGAAATAAGAAGTTATTACATTAGAAAATGAGATTGTCCCACTCCTGAACGTCTGGGACTACTATTGACCTGGTTATGACGGAGCACAAGCCTACTAGAGTGTTACAAAGTCTATATCAGAGTGATTCAGTTTTGCAATTTTTCTCTCATCCTCTTTAAGCGGGTCTAGGTACTTACCCAATTAGTGTTGCATATTATTTGTAAAATAAATAGAATGTGTTAGAATGGTGGTTTTTCAATGTTCAATGGTTTAATGGTACTAAATCATAACTAGTGGGTAATGGTAAACTAAGAATTTGAAGCATTATTATCAACAATGTGATGGGTTATGCGGGAACAGGATCACGAAATGACGAAGACAACTATTTGAATTAGTCTACGTTTCGCAGATATATTTCTGCATCCTCAGGACGCTAAAATTATATGTGAGCAATTTACAAAAAGGGGGCTCCTAAGGGTTACTTTTACAACTATCAGTAAAACTTCAGTTTGTAGATAAAACACCATTAATGACGTAGATTACATTGTTGGTAACAATGCAGTCTACGTCATTACTGGTGTTTTATCTTCAAACTGAAGTTTTACTGATAAAAGGTAAAAGTTACCCTAAATGGCTCTATAACAGTAAACATTGTTGAAAAGAGCGCGTAGGTAATCATCAATTTGTCGATCAACCCATCTGCATACTAGTTTCGGGGTTTACCCCTCATCAGCACAACTTTGGCTGGTCGACAAATTGATGAACCATTATTCGGCTAATGTAAAGCCGGAAACGTACCGAGTACCGGTGAGATGTTTGTACAGAGCACAAGCAGGCGACATCCACCAGCGTGTTTTAGATCCAACACTGCATGGCAGATAGCTCTCGGTTCGAGAAGCAGACCATATTGCTCTGACCTTTCGTTCTGGTTCCGATAACCAGCGAGGTACAGAGCAATATGGGCAGCTTCTCGAACCAAGAGTACGCAAGCAAGAACCGAAGAGCGACAATTACAAACACTTTAAAATTGGATTTAAAATAATGGGACTACACAGTTAAATCCACACACAGACAGACAACGCTAACAATATAGGATTAGAATGTCGATGGATCCTCGAAATTAGCACGAAATACCAATTGTTATCAGCAGGAGTGAGAACAAAAAACAAAAAAATAAAATGGGGGCCCACACATTGATAGGCATATCCACTTCCTTTAAAGTGGGAGGTTTTCTTCCAAATTTTTTGGCGTATGTATAGTTATGTACTGAGTTGAGCTGAACTTAAGGGCTCTACATTGCCAAAGAAGTAAAAAAAAAACAAAATTGAAACAGAATTCGTTATTAAGCATTTTGCTAGCGTTCAACTTCTAATTTCCTAATTATGTTGAAATATGCCGTGTGCAGATTGTCTGTATCGGTTTTTTATTAACGCTATTGCTTTGCTTCTGTATATTGATCATTTCTGACATAAGTCTTTTTTTTGTAGTTAGGTTGAGTGTCCAGTGTTCTGTGTCAATTTTGTGTTCCACCAGAGAGGTCGAGTTGTTTTTAGTGAGATAATTTTTTCCATCATATTGGCGTTCCTTAACTCTTTGTTTAAGATATCTGGATGTCTGACCTATATAACATTTGTGACAATCACTACAGGGAATAATATAAATTACGTTCGATTTAAGTTCTTGTTTAGTTTTTGCTTTTAACTTCGAGAAAAATTTAGTTTTGATTGCATTTTGACTTTTTTCGGTAATTTTTATTTTTTTATTTTCTTGTGTTGAATAACTTTGTAAAATTGTTTTAATTTTGCTTGATAGGGCATCAATGTATGGAACTTTAAAAAATGTAGTATCATTCTTAGTATCTCGTTTATTTACGGGGTTATTATTGTTGTTAATATCGTTTGTGTTTAAAATTTTTCTAATTATTGATATCGGATAATTATTCGAGATCATTATTTCTTCTATATACCTAAGATTTTTTTGATGGTAATTTGGAGATGAAATATCTAGTGCTCTCCTTTTCAACAATTTATGATATTGAGATTTTGATTGATGGGGCTCTCTGAGTTAAAATTAAGAAATCTTTCCGAGAAAGTAGGTCTGTGGTACCAATCTGTTTCTATTGTGCCATCATCCAATTTAACTACTAGAGTATCCAAAAAGTGTATTCTGTTATTAACTTCTTTTTCGATTGTAAACTTTCATTTACTATGATATGCATTGAATGTTGCAATTATTAATTGTTCTTGATTTATTGGGATAGGAGTGAGTATGGCGTCGACATATCTTTTAAAAAATGGCACTGGCACTTCAAACGGCCACCTGACAATTCATTTCTCTTGTAAGTCTTGCATTACCAGGTCTGCACACACTGGCGACAAGCAATTACCCATCCCCAATCTGAAGATTTGCCTGAAAAATGTTTTGTTGTGTTGGAAGTGGTTGTTATCGAAAACAAATTTAACAAGGTCTAGAAACTCAGTCATAGGAACACCAGGGCTATCCCTCAGAAGATTGTAACGGTTGAAAACTGTCGTTAGAATTAGTCCTGCAAATGCGGATATTTGTCGTTTATTTGGGGCTGAAACGTTTGTTGTTCTGCTCGAGTGTAACGATTTGAGGTTGTTTATTTACCTTTTTTTTTTGCTAACCTGTGGAAGGTGGAGAGAGTTCGCGTTTTGTCTTGTCAGGGGTCTCAGGACTGTGCTGGCAGTGAGTTGCGCCCATTTTCCTTGCCTTTGTTTCAATATGGGAGGCCACAGATTTTATTAAGTTTAGGAAAATATAACCCCAAAACACTGAGCCTCTTGTATTTCCTTTCTATCAGAGTTTGGGCCTACAAGCAAAGCATTTGTCAACCTATACTACGATCCAGGGCCACATAAGCCACTGTACCACGTGTCAGCAAGGTTAATGTGAGGGCTGAAAGCAGCCACACCACGTGTTTATTTTGTTCTGTTTTTGGAAACCCTGGTGGTCGAGGTAATTATTCATTAATTTATCTATGTTTAGAGTTTTATGATTTTCTTTATTTGTTGGATTTTTCCAATCCAATCTAGGGTCATTACGGGGTTAAATTGTCTGGGTGGATTTGTTTCAATTATTGAATAACTTTTGTTTATTTTATTTATTGATTTTAAGTTTACAAAGTCCATTTCATGTAAAGAAGTTCATGAGAAAAAATTTCCTGTCACTTTATTGGTTAACTTGTGTATGTAATCGCTTCACGAAACATACATATAAATCAAAAATAAACTAGGTCAAGGGGCATCTTAGTAAATAATACCGCCACCAATTAGTGTTTCCAAGGGGGCCTACCGTCACCTTTTAGTCTTTCCAAGGAGGCCAACGGCCACTTTAGTGTTTCCAAGGGGCTACCAGGCACCATTATTGCTTCTGAAGGTTAATCACCACATTATTATTACCGAGGGGTGCAAATCACCACCTTATTGTTCGAAAAACACCACTATTGTTGTAAGAGGCAGACAGCTACCACCATCATTTTTGGAGGGCCAATAGCCACTACCTTTTGCGTTGTTTTGGACCTAAGGCGCCTAGCCTTTGTGACCATATGTAATAGCGTCGTGTCAAGCTAAGTAGTAGTATTTTAATTAGCCTGTTTTTTTTTTATTGTTACGCTTGGTGATCACCACTAGGGAGATATTTTCCAGACAATTGTGATAAGTAGAATTAAGGAAAACCTTTTACTCATTGACTTGAAGTACAATCATCATATTGTACAACATTGATTTCGTTCATTGATATTATAGGACATAAATTAAACTTGTTAGTTTTATTTTGTTTGCAAGTACTATGGGTATTTTGGAAGAGGCTAAAGGGAACTGATCAGCTACCTAACAGCGTAGGATTTTTCCAATTTAATTGATTAAAATTGGTGGCGCCCCGAACTCACTTTAGCGGCCGGTTTTGTAGCACTTTTTGTTCCTAACCTGATACTTTTCCCTGAGCACATTTTGAATATTCTAAGATACATTTACTGAAATTAAAGTGTAACAAGATGCCACTTTTTTACTATTAGTTCTAAAATTATATCTGTAAGTATATTAGTAAACAGAGATTTGACGTCCAATGATATTATTTCAAAACTTTTTGGTACTTTTTGTTTCTGATATAGTTGGCAAATTCAAAAGAGTCTTTAATATGTTTGTCATCAACTATAGATGCGTTCTTCAAGAAGTTAGATATGTGTTGGGTAAGGTTGTACAGTGGAGAAGCCAAAAAAGATACTATTGGTCTGAGTGGTGCATTGTTTTTGTGTATTTTCGCTTGAAAATAAATTTTTAAGCAACCGTTCCACTAGTTTGGACTTGCTTGGCAAGCTCTTTAGTAATAAAGCCCCTTTTAAGAAGTGTATCGATAATTTTGTTGTTTTTATTTTATATAGTTGTAGTTGGGTCTTTTGTCAGTTGTACGTAGGTTGTTTGGTCGTTAAGGTGACTTGTGGCTTTTTCATTTTATTTACTCCCTTCCATAACAACCGTGGTGTTACCCTTGTCTGCCTTTACAATTGTGATGTCTGGATTGGCTTTTAGAAAGTTAGTTACCTTTTTGCAATAATTATTGAAGATAATTGTTTACACTTTGGGTTGTTGTGTGAATTAAGATGGTTTGTGATAATATTAATACACTTATTTCTAGCTTCTATTACCTTAACGGGATCTTCTATCTTTTCAATGGTATATTCGACATCTATAATTAAGTTTTGGATAGGGGCGATTTTATTATGGTAAGGTAGGTTTAATTTTTCACCTAAGCTTAATAAATATAAAATATCTTCTATCTTCATCTATATCTATCTTCATCTATATCTATGCCACTAATATTAGTCAACCACTTTTTATGAAGTTCTAAGACAGAGTTACGATTGCTCTGTGTATGCTGTAATCTTAAGAATTTGTTCTTCTCTTTGAATTTAACAAGTCTAACTTTTTTATTATAGAAATTAATATGGCTGCTGTTAAAATTATCATAATATTCAGCAGTTAAGATCTGCTTCAGTTTACTTTTTTCAACCTAATACCCTCGTTTAATGTTTTTAACTTCCAACAATTATGAGAAATCTCTATATGTAGGACCGATCTTTTGAAACGTCTCAAAGTCGACAGCAGTCTTTTACTATTGTTTTTTACTGTTTGTGTGGATTTAATTATACCCTCTCTACCTTTTACTATTAGACCCCACTATTATACCCTCTACGCATCTAGCAGTTTGTAGTAAATGTTTAGGTACAACATTGTGTGCTCTACATCTCAATAAAAAGTTTCTATGATTAGTGTAACTCGCAATCTTTTTGTTTGTTGTGGGCCAAGTGTTCAAGTCTCTACTCACTTCTACTCCATAAGCTCTCTCCATTTCCAGTAGGAAACCATTCTTGTAGACTCGCTCACGTACTAGCCGGTCTGTACAAGTTACTTACTACCCGTTAATTTAGTAGTTGTTATCGATCGTCAAGTTCAAAAATGTGATAGGTTATGAGGAAACAGGATCACGAAATGACGAAGACAAATATTTGAATTAGTCTACGTTTCGCAGATATATCTCTGCAACCTCAGGACACTAAAATTATATGTGAGCAATTTACAAAAAGGGGGCTCCTAAATGGCTCTATAACAGTAAACATTGTTATTCAACTTACAAGTCGGTTTTGTCTCCCTTGTTTCTAAGTTCACACAGCACTTTAGTACAGCTGAATCTGGAGTAATCATATTCTGGAGTACGCAAGCAAGAACCGAAGAGCGACAATTACAAACACTTTAAAATTGGGTTTAAAATAGTGGGACTACACAGTTAAATCCATATGCCTATCAATGTGTGGGCCCCCCATTTTATATTTTTGTTTTTTTTGTTGTCACTCCGGCTGATAACAATTGGTGTTTCGTGTTAATTTCGAGGATCGATCGACATCCTAAGCCTATATTGTTAGCGTGGTCTGTCTGTTTGTGTGTGGATTTAACTGTGTAGTCCCACTATTTAAAACCCAATTTTAAAGTGTTTGTAATTGTCGCTCTTCGGTTGTTGTTTGCGTACTCCAGAATATGGTTACTCCAGATTCTGTTGTATTAACAATGTTTACTGTTATAGAGCCATTTAGGAGCCCCCTTTTTGTAAATTGCTCACATATAATTTTAGCGTCCTGAGGATGTAGAAATATATCTGCGAAACGTAGACTAATTCAAATAGTTGTCTTCGTCATTTCGTGATCCTTCTTCCCGCATAACCCATCACATTTTTGAACTTGAGGATCGATAACAACTACCAAAATTATTATCAATACTAAATTAACAAAAATCACATTGACAGATAAATATGATGACGCGCATCACATTTAACAGACGAACTCAGAATTCGAAAACCTATGCGATTTCGGCTAATAACGATTTCGGGTGGTGCTCTCGAGCGCTCTGAGAGTATTCCTATCCTTTGTTTTTTCAATACGCATATAAAGATGGCAATACACTCAGATCGGTCTATCTGGTGTCATTTAGAATTCAAATAATTTTGGTGAATAAAAATCGTTTATATATGCGCCACCGTAACAGTAGCTGTGACTTTTGACTTTATTTTTACTACCTAGGACTTTTTTGCTATTTTTTTGGTTTCAGGATTAGGAGTACCACTTTAGGTGTGCCTATGGAGAAAACAAATGACGTACTGTTAGTTCGGTTGAGAAAAAATAGTATTATTTACGTATTTATCTATTCTTTCAATTTAAAGTGAAAGATAAATGATTTTCCATTATGTGGGATAGGCCTATTACCTGTTTTGTTTGGTGCAGTAGTTTATTAAAGAAGGTATTTTTTGTTTTTTTTTTTTTTTTTAGTTATGTAATGAGAATTTTATGCACTATTCGTGTGGTACGATGAGGGCGTGGTATAGTTATATATTTTGACTATAAGATTGCTCATAAGGTTATGTCTATTTTAGAGACTTACTGGATATATATCTTGATGATAACCTTGTATCAGATATCATCACACTGGAAGGCTCCTATTGGCTTACTCACTTTAGAGTATTTTCATTAAGAAACAATAAATTAACTGAGGTAAGTTTAAGAAAATATCATAACAGAACCCAACGTCAGATACTTTGTGTTCATTTTGATTAGATATAAGAAATATGGCGGGCGTAAGATTTTTAAAGACAGCTTACAGCTTAGAAATGGCCAACGTTTTGATTATTTATTCAGGGCTGTTTCACTGAGTGAAGATCACTGACAAATCAAAACGGATTTCATCCATTAATACACAAGGAAAGACTATTTTCGTTCTTTATAATTGTTAAATGTAGGTTTTTTCTGAGAAACAAAAATAATCTGTTGACTTGTTTCGTTCGTGTATTGCAGATGAGCCTGGATTTAAAGTGCTGCCAACATTTTCTATCACAGATATTCTCTTATCAGAATTAGTTATTCAATTTTTTAGTTACCTGCATACGCCATTGATAACGCTTTACAACATAATAACAATATGCCCAATGCTGTAAGACTAATTCTTGGTGGCAACCCTTGGAGATGTGACTGCATTTTTGCTCCAAGGTTCAAGGTAAGTTTCGTAAAATATACTTTACGAATTGACTTCGGATAAAAAATACTGGAAAGATACTAAGCGCAAGAACGGCTTGAGTCAAGTTTTTTTTGTATTCATGTAAATATCAGAAATGTTACCATCATAGATCATTGAAACTCGTAAATGTCAGTTATTATAATATGTACTTTCACTTTTGTTGTTCTCAGAATATAATTCTTTGTAGAATGGACATATGAAACAATATTGGTAAGTTTATCATATAATTGCTAATCATTTTTGGGAACAGCAATGTGTCTTCGTATTTTTCCAGTATCTATCACTGTTTCTCCCTACCATTAATCTTATAATATATCAGTGTGTTAAATCTTTGCAGGAACTGTTGCAAAAATACACTCCACAAATCAGTGATTTGTCAGATATTAAATGCGCCAAAGACTCTGAGAATCCTTCAGTAGCAGTGAGTACCTATTGAACGATCGTATAGTATAAGGCAAAATGATCTAGCAGAAAAGACAGATTACCTAATTAATTTAAGTGTATAAGATTAGACAGATTATTTCCCTCATCAATTAGGGCTGTAGCGTAGTTCTGACTCTGACGAAATTACAGCAAACATTACTCGCCTATGAAAATGTCTCCATATAAACTATGCAATTATCACCAAATTACATCCAAAACAACCAATGAAGCAAAAATTCCACTGCTTATCTCCCTCATGTGTTAAATTCTCCATATGAGGAGCGATGTTTTCGGAAACTTACAGCGAATATTACCCTCCTATGTAAATTTATCCAAATAAACTATGCAATTATCACAAAAATATATCGAAAATAACCAACAATGAAGCAAAAATTACACAGATTATTGCCCTCCTATGTAAATTTCTTCATATAAACTATGCAATTATCACAAAATTACATCGAAAACAACCAATGAAGCAAAAATTACACTGATTATTACCCTCCTATGTAAATTGTTCCATATAAAATATGCAATTATCAGAAAATTACATCGAAAACAACCAATGAACCAAAAATTACATTGGTTATTTCACTCATGCATATGTAGTATTTTCCCATATAGGTCTTTTCCCATAAAGGGAGTGTGTTTGTCAAGAAATTACAGCGGTAATTTCACGTTGCCTATTTGATTCGAGAAATAATCTCACTAAATACTGCTCGAGCTTTAAAATAAAGTAGATAATTTTTCACCCTTGCAACTTTCACTCGTCTTAAACTACTCGGGAAATTATGGAAAACATGCAATCGCGAAAAATTATCGGTTATTTTCAAGCTCTCGTGGTATTACCCCCGATTATTTCACTCATCCATATTATTTCTATAGAGCAAAACATGTGTTAATAAGCGGTAATTCGATAATTTTCTAAAAAATTACAGCGGTAATTTCACGTTGTCATGGAATCAACCATAAAACCTTAAACAATGTCGTTGTCTGACTGACTTATTTAAGGTGACGTCCGAATATTCTAACACTATTTATTTCTTAATAGTATTTTTGATTCGAGAAATAATCTCACTAAATACCGCTCGAGCTTTAAAATGAACCAGATAATTTTTAACTCTGGCATGTTTTCCTTGGAAATTTCACTCCTCCTAAAGGACTCGTGAAATTATGGAAAACGTGCAATCGTGAAAAATTATCGGTAATTTTAAAGCTCTCGTGGTATTACCCCCGATAACAATGTTAAATCATAATTACAGTTCTACATGTGGTTTGATTGTTACATTAGATGTTATTTTTGAATTGTCATTTTGATATTTTATAATTATTTGACTTTTATTATTTTAATTTTGATTTACCCTACTATTTATAATTATCCTAGGTAGTAGATATTGTTACAAAATAAAGTTTTAATCGCTTCACTCGGGTAATATTCTCCTAAATTACACTCGCGCATCCAAATAACCTGATAATTTTGCATTCAAGCTTGTGTGCTTGAAAAAACTGCATTCAGTTATTTTCATAGTATGTTAAAAGAGTCTTTTTCTACGATCATGTAAAAATAAACAACTTTCGTCATACCTTGCTCTAGCCGAAAACGTAACTTTTGTCTCTAGTGATAGAAAATCCCATAACGTTAATTTTCGTCTCTAGTGACGAAAGTAAGTTGTTCTAACTTCGCTTGTATATCGCCAATTAAATGTGATTTAACGGGTCTAATCTTATAAAACACCATGGAAAATGGTGATATCATACAAAAACATGTACGTATATTTTGCCTGCCCGGGCCTCAGAAAAGTGAATCAAAGTGTTGAAATTTGACCAAACTGAACTCATTGACAGTCGAGATGTCATGTTGACAATGACGCGCCTTAATTTTTGAAACAAATACCAAACATGATACAAAACTATACAAATTGTTTTTAAAGTTAATGTAGACTTAATGTTAGCATGGTCGAAGAAAAAGTATAGTGTTTTACTGGTCAAAAAAGCATTTTCTATCGCTCGAGAACATCACCAAACTCGGCTTCGCCTCGGTTGGTAAACTGTTCTCTTGCGAGAGAAAATGCAATTTTCGTCACTCGTTAAACAATATACTATTCGTCACAATATGAAAATAAACTCATGCAGTTATTAGACCACAAGCTTTCATGCAAAATTATCGGTAATTTTGATGCACTTGTGTAATTACCCCCGACTTTTGCACTTTTAGCTAAAAATTATTAAACAATTTTTTATATGCGCGCCGCTGGTAATTCCAAAATATTTTATTTATTGACAAATTTCGCTCTCAAGTAGCTATTAACACTTATAAAATTTTGTATCATTATTTCAAGTGGTTTGGCAATTTTTTATAAATCTTAATTTTTGAAATAAAACTTTCACCCCCCTCCCTTGTATCTCCGATATATTTCGAAAAAGCGAGAGAGGTAAAAACTTATTTTTAGAAGCCCTATTCGCTGATGGAAAGATAACCCTTTTTTTGAAATTCAGACATATACGGCCTCAAATTATCAAGTACAGTTAACTTTTGAAGCATTTTGTTTCATACTTTTTGTTATTTCAGATAATTGATTTGTCCAGGGCATCAGTTTGCCATTCTCCATCCGAATACACCATACAAGAATCACTGGAATTGTTAAATGGGATTTTGGCGTGTTTGACGTTTCTTGTTCTTGGAAAGTTAGCATACGACTACTACCACTTCAAGAAGACTGGAAGATTGCCGTGGATTGTTACTAAGATACCTTAATTTTATTAAAAATTTGTATATAATATATTTTATTCACGACCATACTATAATAACCACATTATTTTTGTAAATTATCAAGATTAATGCTAATCTTTATTCACTTGTGAAGAAAACATGAATAATGAGTCATGGAAACGAAACATGTCATAGGCAACTGGCAACTCAGAAAGTAAGCCACCCTAAACATGAAATTGGTAGTTACCATTGGTTTATTCAAATAATGATACTTCTATTTAGATGTATTGAGACAAATGTAGGTTACAGTGCTTCTTTTTCACTAACAAATGTACCTTTCGCTAAAAAATACTTAAAATAGGACTTAAAATTAAGTATTTTACCGTCCATCCTCGTAGCATGAACCTGAACCTGAGCCTGAACATGCACGGGCGACTGGGACATTGTACCCATGCATGTCATTTAGATAAATGACATGGATGCATCAAACGTCGCACCGTCGATTAGCGAAACTATTCGTGATTTTAAGATTATGAATCATCTTTGTGGCACCTATTCCCTATCATATTTGAGAAAACCCGGAATATTGTTCGTGGAAAAAGTATTCAACTCGCATTTAATGAGCGTTATTCTCTCTCCGGCAAGTTCTGCCACTCGCTTCGCTCGCGGGCTCACTCGCTTCGCTCGCGGGCTCAAACGTTACCCTCGAGTAATTATTCTCATTAAATGCTTGTTGTATAATGTACTATAGTATAGAAAGGTGTTGGATCGCAGGTGTAGGACAAATAGCCACTTCACTTTCTCGAAATCGCCAACGTTTCGACCTTTATTTTTAGGTCTTCCTCAGGGCTACAATAACAACATACGTATGACAAACTTTAAATATACAAGTAAATTAACGTAATTAAAATTAATTAAAAATTAATTAAAAAGCAATTCAATTACCTAGTGATGCATGGCCATCAAGTCAAATGGTTCATTCGTTTTTTTTTGAATGTTTTTTTTTTGTTTTTGTTTTGTTTTGTTAATAATTGCAAGATGCACCAGTTTGGTGAAGCTTTTTAATTAATTTTTAATTAATTTTAATTACGTTAATTTACTTGTATATTTAAAGTTTGTCATACGTATGTTGTTATTGTAGCCCTGAGGAAGACCTAAAAATAAAGGTCGAAACGTTGGCGATTTCGAGAAAGTGAAGTGGCTATTTGTCCTACACCTGCGATCCAACACCTTTCTAATCATTGATAGGACGCAAAGCGCAATATGAGTACTATAGTATTTGAGACGGTTTATTCTCACAAGAAAGACAATGACGAAATAAAAGCACTGTTTGACGTGGTGTGGTCATATATTATAAAAAAAGAAGCAAACAAATTCAACAAATTTAACAATACACAAAGGCTGGTGTGTGTGTGTGGTAAAATGATGGCCAAGAGCCCACTAAAGCGAACACTTGCGGTCGCCAATATATCAAGGTTGTGAAGTGGCTCAGGTAAAGCTCGGCTAATAGGAGTGGGTGCGCCACCTGTTGCTCACAGGCCCAACAGGATGCCTCCCAGGTGGAAGGGAAACCCACAGATAAGAGAATTATATTATTACTATAGATAGGCAACTCGAATGACACCACTCGGGATCCTGGCTCACTAGCGGCGCCCAGCGAGTGGGGCTATGAACCAATAATTGGAGGGGTTTTTAAATGCCCCTTATTCCTATTTTAAATGTGAATTTTAAATATTCCGAGAAGTAAGAATTACTAAAAATTATCATAAAAGAGTGCCACATGATAATTTATAGTAATTGACACATTAAATTAATAAAAACTATATATCTGAAATCCATCTATGTAAATATATTTTCGACTTTTGTAAAATACATGATTATTATCAATTGATAAAAATAACATTAGAAACAAACTTACACAACGAACAAAGCTTGCAAAGAAGATAATTGATAATATTGGCCTCTGCACATTTAATTTAAGCAATAATAAGCATTATATATTACTCCTTATGTAATGGATGTATGTAATTAAACAAATTTTTACTTAGATTAAAATGGTATAGGACATATTAACGACCTGAGACATTTTATTTATATAAATATTTTTAATACATTAAATAATATGATTTATTTGCCTTAAGGATTGAGGCCTAAAGATGATTATGGAGGTCTATTTTAGATGCATTTCGACATCGAAATTTTGCAATAAAATTTGAAATTACCAAAGAATTCTATATCCAGATCCATATGATATAGGAAGGATGATTGACATCAAATTCGATTTCGAAAAACGTTAGAATCAGCCTTACAAACTACTATAGGTGGTTCACTAGAAAAAGTCATCTAGAAGGCTATACATTTTTGGCCGAAAAAGATGACATAATCAAAGTAAATGAACTTTGGTTCCTTCATCCATTTCTTTTAACGTTTCACAGTCAACTAGATAACGTTTTTAAATAAACACGCCCAATGAGCATAGCAAAATCGTAGAAAGTGGTAAGCATAAATAAAATGAATTTAAAAATGTTTTTTTACATAATTACAAACATAAACAGTTTTTGCTAAATTTAGTATTTTTCTTTGAAAAACCAATTAGGTACCTAGTTGAAATTTGGTGTTGAATGATATCACAAAGATTTTGCCACTTTATGATATTAATTAATACCAAATTTCAACTAAATGGTTTTTCAAAGCCTACTACTAGTTTAGCTGAAACTGTGTAATTTTGTGATTATGCTCAGAAAACAACAAAAATAGAAATTGAGTTTTCTCGCTTGCGGTACATTTTAGCAACTTAGGAGAAGTGATTACAGCAAAAGAAACTCGTGGGTGGAATGAGGGCCCAAATGGTGTAGGGATTGCCTAGTTTACTACTAGTCTACTACTACTAAGCCAAGAGCACTTTTTAACTTAAGATACACTGTAGTTTTCAATTTTTGGTCCTTCCAGATATATAGCACTCTGACAAATTATAAAGAAACCATAATTGAAAGGCCATGTTCAAAAATCCCTCTATCTTTCCTAGGATTCATTTTTTTGATAAGACAGTTCATCTCAAACCGGCATGTATATATAACGACCTTCTATCTAAAATTAAAAATAAGAAAGTTACCTAAAATGGGTAGCGTTTATAATGGGACACCCTATACTTACTTAGTTTATTGAAAACAGAAACTGGGAACAACATCATTTTTAATTAAAGAGTTATTTCTGCTGCCAAGGTACTGTCCTCCCATTGATGATGGTTTGTCCTCCCATAGGGTACAAATCCTATGTGAATTCTGAAGGCATTCAATTGGCATATTTTCCAAGCCCTGTCTTCCGATTTTAGCTATCCAAACCTTGCGGAGCTAAAATAGTATTTTACATAATTTATATAGGTAAACGATTATATTGATACAACCAAATTGGAATACAACTGTATAGACCAAACGCAAGTAGTTAGGTCGCCTTCTAAATTTTTTAGTGAAAGCAAAATCAAGATCCTGTACTTGAAAAAAGAAGTGTTTCAATTCATATGGTTAGCTCATTGTTGGGCCAAACATATGAATTGAAACACTTCTCTGGCAAAATTGAGAATAAGAGTTTAGCTTTATGACACTATCTTTAGAGATTTCGTAAACCAATCTTTCAGGTCACGAACTGCAATAACTATTAAAAGTTATATGTAGCTTATAGTTCCTTATCTTAAATATCCGTTTAATGAGGTTTCAGAAGGTCCATCTTGGCAAAACTTAAAAAAAAAGTAAAAAATTCAGGTCAGACCATCATAAGCTTGTATGGTAGGTTAGGTAGGTATAAAATAATCTCAGACAGTAATGCAAAGTGCATTACTTATGTATTGCCGAATATTTTAGGAAAAATTTCAAGAATACAAAACTAAATATACATTCTGATTGACTAAGGGTGACTTTTACAAGTTCAAGTAAAACTTCAGATTGAAGATAAAACTCCAGATATAACCTACATTGCATTGTTTATCTGTTAGGTAAACAATGCAATGTACATCAAGTCAGGTGTTTTATCTTCAATCTGAAGTTTTACTTGAACTTGTAAAAGTCGCCCTAAGACCGCAATTCACTTAGCTGCAATTTCTAATGGCTAAAAATGCATGAAATGACACTTAATTTAACAGAGGTCCCTAGCCCAAATATTTTGAGTTTACTTACCCCTTTTTCTTCTTTATCGGCCTTATCCGTTCCGGATTTTGGCTATCTGTCGAAACGCGAATGGCAAAACGCATTTTCAGGAAATTTTCCTTCCACTTCTGCAGGAAATTCTCCTTCTACCTGGCCCTCTTCTTTCCTCCACTTTATCATGCAGGAACAACTGTAGTACACAATAGTTGACAAGGTTTCTCATAACATGGCCCAAATACTCAACTTTGCGTTGTTTTACGATATTTATGAGGGTTAATGGGCAGTTAATTCTCCAAAGGACCTCTTCGTTGGTAACTCGATCAACCCAGGAAATTCTTAGCCCTCCATCTCTTGAAAACCTATGCAACTGGTTACCGTGTGTGTATTTTATATTGGTATTGCAGTTTGGAACACAACAGTAATACATTTTGAGAAAATGTGATGAACAAAAACCGGAAAAACGTACTAAAATCATATAATAAATAAAAAAATTGTCAAATTTGACAAGAACACCGCCATGATACCATTTAAAATCGGTGCGAAATTGTTATGAATTTTGAGGAGAGAAAACTTGTTTTAAAACAATACTGGGCTGGTAATTCCTTTGCTCAAATTCGAGACAACATTGCTGCATTGTTTCCTGAACAAACAATACCAGCATGCAGTTCACTTCAGGCGGTGGTTGTTCGTTTTGAGGAAACTGGGAGTATTAACCCGATATGTTCCTATGAGCGAAAGCGACGACTTCAAGCTGGTGCGGCTCCAGAGGATGAAAATGTGGCAAAACTTGTTGTTCTTGCTACAGTAAACGATGATCCTTCCAAGAGTATTCGACAGATTGGCCAAGAAACTGGACTTAGTAGATCGACCATCCATAATTATCTGCAAAAAGAAGGTTTTGAAAGCTACAAACAAGAGAACCGTCAACAACTCTTACCGACCCACCTTTTCCCCCCAATGGAGTTTTGTGAAATGACCGAAAAAATTATTGCAGCCCCAAGATTTTTTAGAAACATTTGTTTCACGGATGAATGCTAATTTGGATTCACTGGCTCTTCAAATCAACAAAATGATCGGATTTGGGCACTCCAAAACCCACATATAGTGCATGACAATCGGCACCAACGTCGAGCAACTGTAACGTGTGGATCGGCATTTTGGGGCGCCATGTTATAGGTCCATTTTTCATTGATTGCAGTTTGAACGCCTACAAATATGGCAATATGCTTCGCAATGACATTTTGCCTGCTGTAGAAGCCATCCAGCCATTAGAACGGTTTTTTTACATGCAAGATTGGGCGTCGTGTCACACTGCACTGGAATAGACGTTTTTTAAACGAAACATTTGGTGATAGGTGGATCGGAAAGCTTGGAGCAATTAATTGGCCACTCGCTCTCCGGATTTGAATCCCTGTGATTTTTTTGTTTGGGGATTAATTCAAGATCGTCTATACCAGAGAAATAAACAAGATGCAAATGTTCAAGATGCAAGATGTATGCTTACAAGAGTTGAAACTTGCCATTCAAGAATATTGTAGTCAAGTCACGGTGGTGATGTTGGACAATACATGTCGCAATTTTGAACAGAGGCTTGCATATTGTACCTCTGCAGAAGATGATCATTTTGAACAATTTCTCTGATGTGCCACATCTAGTCCTGTATTTTATTTATTTCTTTATTGTTCTTGTTTACCTCTGTGTTTGATGTTAAACACATGGGTGGTTATTCACTTTCTTTGTAGTATGTAATTAAATGGTTCTTTTAAGAGCTGCTAATCCGTATTTTCTTTTCGCCAATTCCACGATAACTCATTTGTAGAGTACAATCACATTTCAAGCTTGGTTCTTGGTTTGCCCTACAAATGTATCCACCCAACTCGCCGTCCTTAATAATTCTTAACATTAACCTAGCTTTTAGCTTTACCAATGACAAAGACAAGAAACACATCGTCGATCCGTTGTCTGTTGCTAATCTAAAATGAATTAGACAACCAGCCATACACAAATTGGAATGATTTCCCTTTTACTACTTATGATAGTAATAAACGTAACTTTTACTTACCGTATGATTTAAGAACATTATCGTCAGGTTTTCGGTTAATTTTCACTGCATAATCACGTTAACTACTACATGATAGTCCCTCAAAATAAATAAAAAAGGAAAATCTGCTCTGACTCTGACATAAGAAATTATTATGTTGGCGACACTGCACATGCATGGCGGGGGTGACGCGCCAAATTCAAATTTTTGCACTTTTCGAGGCTTTTTTCCAAAAAACAGCCAAAACTGTGGTATTGAAAAAATTACAGGATGATAACTGACCATAAACTCTACAACTTTACTCTTAAAAGTTTTTCAATCAAATCAACCGTACAGGCGCAAAAAAATAAAAACCGATTTCCCATGTTAATCTCCTATGTCCAGGGTTCTGCTGGACACCCGGTATAAATCCGCAAATAAACACGCGCAGCTAACTAATCGATAAGCTATTTGAATTTCGTAAACAAATGCAGCGCAGCACTGTAACAAGGTACGATGCACGGTTTAAAATAAGACCGGTGTGAAGTTGGCAGCCAAAAGTTGGCAGCCAATGTTGTTTGGCAGCCAAAAGTTAGCAGCCTTCTTTCCGATCAAAATCGAATGTCCAGTGGCGTCAATAGACCAATAAGAAAGTTCTCTTATTTCAAATTCGTTTATGATTTTTGAAAAGGGTAGACACGGAAAGGAATGATTTAAATTCTTTTCCATGATGGTCCAATTTAAATCGATCGAAACTAAGAGCGTGTATTTCTGAAGACATGAAAATTTAAGGAAAAGTAAAAATAGTTCTTGCAAATGGCCTGAGGGCCTTTTCTAAGGGTAGACCCGGAAAGGGATGATTTCAATTTTTTTCCTTGGTGGCCCAATTTAAATTATTCAGAACTAACAGGTTGTATTTCTGGAGACATGAGTTTAAGAAAAAGTAAAAACAGTTTTGCGAATGCGCCTGAGGGTGCTTTCTAAGGTAGACCCGGAAAGGGATGATTTCAGTTCTTTTCCATGATGACCCAACTTAAATTATTCGAAATTAACAGGGTGTATTTCTGGAGACATAAGAATTTAAGAAAAGTTAAAAACGTTTCTTGCGAATGTGCCTGAGGGCGTTTTCTAAGGGTAGACCCGAAAAGGGATGATTTCAGTTTTTTCCATGATGGCCCAATGTAAATTAATCGAAACTAACAGGGTGAATTACAGAGGACAAGCCCTCAGGCACATTTGCAAGAAATGTTTTTACTTTTTCTTAAATTCTTATATCCCCAGAAATACAGCTTGTTAGTTTCAATTAATTTAAATTGGGCCATCATGGAAAAAATTTAAATCATACCTTTCCGGGTCTACCCCCAGAAAACGCCCTCCGGCACATTTGCAAGAAATGCTTTTAACTTTTTCTTAAATTCTAATATACCCAGAAATGCATCCTGTTATTTTCGATCAATTTAAATTGGGCCATCATAGAAAAAAACTGAAATCATCCCATTCCGGGTCTACCCTTGGAAAACGCCCTCAGGCTATTTGCAAGAATTATTTTTAATTTTCCTTAAACTTTTTTGTTCTCAGAAATACACCCTCTTAGTTTCGATCGATTTAAATTGGACCATCATGGAAAAGAATTTAAATCATACCTTTCCGGGTCTACCCTTAGAGAACGCCCTTAGGCACATTTGCGAGAAATGTTTTTACCTTTTCTTAAATTCTTATGTCCCCAGAAATAAACCCTGCTAATTTCGATCGATGTAAATTGGGCCATCATGGAAAAAACTGAAATCATCCCTTTTCGGGTCTACCGTTAGAAAACGCTCTCAGGCACATTTGCAAGAAATGTTTTTACCTTTTTCCTAATTTCTTATGTCTCCAGAAATACATCCTGCTAGTTTCGATTAATTTAAATTGGGCCATCATGACAAAAAACTCCAATCATCCCTTTCCGGGTCTACCCTTAGAACACGCTCTCAATCACATTTGCAAGAAATGTTTTAATTTTTTCATAAATTCTTATGTCCCCTGTAATACACCTTGTAAGCTTCAATTAATTTAAATTGCGCCATCATGGAAAAAATTGAGATCATTCTTTGCTGGGTCTACCCTTACAAAAAGCCCTGTGGCACATTGGCAAGAAATGTTTTTACTTTTTCTCTCTTAAATTCCTATGTCCCCAGAAATACATCCTGTTAGTTTCGATCGATTTAAATTGGGCCATCATGGAAAAAAACTGAAATCATCCCTGTCCGGGTCTACCCTTAGAAAACGCCCTCAGGCCATTTGTAAGAATTATTTTTACTTTTCCTTAAATTTTTATGTTCTCAGAAATACACCCTCTTAGTTTCGATCGATTTAAATTGGGCCATCACGGAAAAGAATTTAAATCATTCATATCCGGGTCTACCCTTAGAAAACGCCCTTAGGCACATTTGCGAGAAATGTTTTTACCTTTTCTTAAATTCTTATGACCCCAGAAATAAACCCTGTTAATTTCGATCGATTCAAATTGGGCCATCATGGAAATAACTGAAATCATCACTTTTCGGGTCTACCGTTAGAAAATGCCCTCAGGCACATATGCAAGAAATGTTTTTATCTTTCCTTAAATTCTTATGTCTCGAGAAATACACCCTGCTAGTTTCGATCAATTTAAATTGGGTCATCATTTAAAAAAAGACTGAAATTATCCCGTTGCGGGTCTAACCTTAAAAAACGCCCTCAATCACATTTGGAAGAAATGTTTTTACTTTTTCATAAATTCTTATGTCCCCTCTAATACACCCTGTTAGGTTCGATTAATTTAAATTGGGCGATCATGGAAAAAATTGAAATCATTCCTTGCTGGGTCTGCCCTTAGGAAAAGTCCTCTGGCACATTTGCAAGAAATGCTTTTTTCTAATTTTGACATATAAAGTGGCACTTTTCAATACTGATGGCAGTGACGTAACGTCCTACTTTTCGTAACTAGTTACGAAAAGTAAAATCTTTGTATCTGTTCTTACGGTATTAAGTAGATACAAAGTGGTTTAAAAGTAAATATTGAAGTTTAATAATAATAATTCTCTCTCTAAGTAGGTATTTGTAGTCAAAATTAGAAAAAATCTTGTAAGAAACACGTGACGAAAAATCTTTTTTGTGTATCTCATTCAAATTGCGGGAACTCGCTGCGCTCGTCCCGCAAACATTCATTCGTTACACAAAATCGGACTTTTCGTAACTGGTTACATAAATAGCTATTACTTTTTCTCTCTTAAATTCTTATGTCCCCAGAAATACATCCTGTTAGTTTCGATCGACTTAAACTGGGCCATCATAGAAAAAACTGAAATCTTCCCTTTCCGGGTCTACCCGTAGAAAACGTCCTCAGGCACATTTGCAAAAAATGTTTTTACCTTTTTTTACATCTTATCTCTCCAGAAATACACCCTGTTAATTTCGATTAATTCAAACTGGGCCATCATGAAAAAAACGAAAATCATACCTTTTCAGGTTTACCCTTAGAAAACGCCCTCAGGCACATTTGCAAGATATGTTCTTATCTTTTCTTAAATACTAATGTCTCCAGAAATACACCCTGTTAGTTTCGATTAATTTAAATTGGGCCATCATTGTAAAAAACCGAAATTATCCCTTTTCGGGTCTACCCTTAGAAAACGCCCTCAGGCACATTCGCAAGAAATGTTTTTACCTTACCGTAAATTCTTATGTTTCCAGAAATATACTCTGTTAGTTTCGATTAATTTAAATTGGGTCATCATGGAAAAGAACAGAAATCATCCCTTTTCGTGTATACCCTTGGAAAACGCCCTCAGGCGCATTTACAAATCTGTTTTTAATTTTTCTTAAAGGCATATATCTCCAGAAATACACCCTGTTAATTTTGATTAATTTAAATTGGTCCATCATGGAAAAAACTGAAATAGTCCCTTTCCGGGTGGACCCTTAGAAAAGGCCCTCACGCCATCTGCAAGAATTGTTTTTACTTTTCCTTAAATTTCTATGTCCTCAGAAGTACACCCTGTTAGTTTCAATTTAAATTAGACCATCATGGAAAAAAACTGAAATCATCCCTTTCCGGGTCCACCCTTAGAAAAGACCCTCAGGCCATTTGCACGAATTGTTTACTTTTCCTTAAATTTTTATGTCCTCAGAAATACATCCTCTTAGTTTCGATCGATTTAAATTGGGACATCATGGAAAAGACTTTAAATCATCCCTTTCCGGGTCTACCCTTAGAAAACGCCCTTAGGCACATTTGCAAAACTGTCTTTACTGTTTCTTAAACTCATATGTCTCCAGAAACACACCCTGTTAGTTTTGATTAATTTAAATTGAGCCATCATGGAAAAGAACTGAAATCATCCCTTTCCGGGTCTACCTTTAGGAAACGCCTTCCGGCACCCTTGCAAGAAAAGTTTTACCTTTCCTTAAATTCTATGTCCCCTGTAATACATCCTGTTAGTTTCGATAAATTTAAACTGGGCCGTCATAGAAAAAACTGAAATCATCCTTTTTCGGGTCTACCCTTAGAAAACGCCCTCAGGCGCATTTGCAAAACTGTTTTTACTTTTTCTTAAACGCATATGTCTCCAGAAATACACCTTGTTAGTTTTGATTAATTTAAATTGGGCCATGATGGAAAAAATTGGAATCATCCCCTGGTGGGCCTACCCTTAGAAAAGGCCCTTAGGCACATTTGCAAGAAATATGTTTACTTTTTCTTAGATTCTTATGTCTCCAGGAACGCACCCTGCTAGTTTCGATTAATTTAAATTGGGCGATCATGGAAAAAAATTGAAATCATCTCTTTCCGGGTCTACCCTTAGAAAACGCCCTTAGGCACATTTGCAAGAAATGTTTTTACCTCTTCTTAAATTTGTATGTCCCCAGAAATACACCCTGTTAGCTTCGATCGATTTAAATTGGGCCATCATGGAAAAAAACTGAAATCATCCCTTTCCGGGTCTACCTTTAGAAAACGCCCTCAGGCATATTTGCAAGAATAGTTTTTATCTTTTCTTAAATTCTTATGTCTCCAGAAATACACCCTGTTAGTGTCGATCAATTTAAATTGGGTCATCATGAAAAAAAAAACTGAAATTATCCCGTTGCGGGTCTAACCTTAAAAAACGCCCTCAATCACATTTGGAAGAAATGTTTTTACTTTTTCATAAATTCTTATGTCCCCTCTAATACACCCTGTTAGGTTCGATTAATTTAAATTGGGCGATCATGGAAAAAATTGAAATCATTCCTTGCTGGGTCTGCCCTTAGGAAAAGTCCTCTGGCACATTTGCAAGAAATGCTTTTTTCTAATTTTGACATATAAAGTGGCACTTTTCAATACTGATGACAGTGACGTAACGTCCTACTTTTCGTAACTAGTTACGAAAAGTAAAATCTTTCGTAACTAGTGATGAAAAGTTGGTGTCACCACCAGTTGCAGGTTTCGGCTGTGGCACACCGTTGCTATAGTTTTACGGTATTAAGTAGATACAAAGTGGTTTAAAAGTAAATATTGAAGTTTAATAATAATAATTCTCTCTCTAAGTAGGTATTTGTAGTCAAAATTAGAAAAAATCTTGAATGAAACACGTGACGAAAAATCTTTTTTGTGTATCTCATTCAAATTGCGGGACGAGCGCAGCGAGCGAAACATTCATTCGTTACACAAAATCGGACTTTTCGTAACTGGTTACATAAATAGCTATTACTTTTTCTCTCTTAAATTCTTATGTCCCCAGAAATACATCCTGTTAGTTTCGATCGACTTAAACTGGGCCATCATAGAAAAAACTGAAATCATCCCTTTCCGGGTCTACCCGTAGAAAACGTCCTCAGGCACATTTGCAAAAAAGTGTTTTTGCCTTTTTTTACATCTTATCTCTCCAGAAATACACCCTGTTAATTTCGATTAATTCAAACTGGGCCATCATGAAAAAAACGAAAATCATACCTTTTCAGGTTTACCCTTAGAAAACGCCCTCAGGCACATTAGCAAGATATGTTTTTATCTTTTCTTAAATACTGATGTCTCCAGAAATACACCCTGTTAGTTTCGATTAATTTAAATTGGGCCATCATTGTAAAAAACCGAAATTATCCCTTTTCGGGTCTACCCTTAGAAAACGGCCCTCAGGCACATTGGCAAGAAATGTTTTTACCTTACCGTAAATTCTTATGTTTCCAGAAATATACTCTGTTAGTTTCGATTAATTTAAATTGGGTCATCATGGAAAAGAACAGAAATCATCCCTTTTCGTGTATACCCTTGGAAAACGCCCTCAGGCGCATTTACAAATCAGTTTTTAATTTTTCTTAAAGGCATATGTCTCCAGAAATACACCCTGTTAATTTTGATTAATTTAAATTGGTCCATCATGGAAAGAACTGAAATAGTCCCTTTCCGGGTGGACCCTTAGAAAAGGCCCTCACGCCATCTGCAAGAATTGTTTTTACTTTTCCTTAAATTTCTATGTCCTCAGAAATACACCCTGTTAGTTTCAATTTAAATTAGACCATCATGGAAAAAAACTGAAATCATCCCTTTCCGGGTCCACCCTTAGAAAAGACCCTCAGGCCATTTCCAAGAATTGTTTTTACTTTTCCTTAAATTTTTATGTCCTCAGAAATACACCCTCTTAGTTTCGATCGATTTAAATTGGGACATCATGGAAAAGAATTTAAATCATCCCTTTCCGGGTCTACCCTTAGAAAACGCCCTTAGGCACATTTGCAAAACTGTCTTTACTGTTTCTTAAACTCATATGTCTCCAGAAACACACCCTGTTAGTTTTGATTAATTTAAATTGAGCCATCATGGAAAAAAATGTAAATCATCCCTTTCCGGGTCTACCCTTAGAAAATGCCCTCAGGCCATTTGCAACAATCGCTTTTACTTTTCCTTAGATTCCTATGTCTCCAGAAATACACCCTCGTAGTTACGGTCGATTTAAATTGGGCCATCATGGAAAAAAACTGAAATCATCGCGTTCCGGGTCTACCTTTAGAAAATGCCTTCAGACACCTTTGCAAGAAATGTTTTTACTTTTTCTTAAATTCTTACGTCCCCAGAAATACACCCTGTTAGATTCGATCGATTTAAATTGGGCCATCATGAAAAAAAAAAATGAAATCATCCCTTTCCGGGTCTACCCTTAGAAAACACCCTCAATCACATTTGGAAGAAATGGTTTTACTTTTTCATAAATTCTCATGTCCCCTCTAATACACCTTGTTCGTTTCGATTAATTTAAATTGGGCCATCATGGAAAAAATTGAAATCATTCTTTGCTGGGTCTACCCTTAGAAAAAGCCCTCTGGCACATTTGCAAGAAATGTTTTTAATTTTTCTCTCTTAAATTCTTATGTCCCCAGAAATACATCCTGTTAGTTTCGATCGATTTAAATTGGGCCATCATGGAAAAAACTGAAATAATCCCTTTGCGGGTCTACCCCTAGAAAAGGCCCTCAGACCATTTGCAAGAATTGTTTTTACTTTCCCTTAAATTTTTATATCCATAGAAATACACGCTCTTAGTTTCGATCGATTTAAATTGGGCCATCATGGAAAAGAATTGAAATCATCCCTTTCAAGGTCTACACTTAGAAAACGCCCTCAGGCATATTTGCAAGAAATGTTTTTATCTTTTCTTAAATTCTTATGTCTCCAGAAATAAACCCTGTTAGTTTCGATCAATTTAAATTGAGACATCATGAAAAAAAAAACTGAAATTATCCCGTTGCGGGTCTAACCTTAAAAAACGCCCTCAATCACATTCGCAAGAAATGTTTTTACCTTACCGTAAATTCTTATGTTTCCAGAAATATACTCTGTTAGTTTCGATTAATTTAAATTGGGTCATCATGGAAAAGAACAGAAATCATCGCCTTCCGGGTCTACCTTTAGAAAATGCCTTCAGACACCTTTGCAAGAAATGTTTTTACTTTTTCTTAAATTCTTACGTCCCCAGAAATACATCCTGTTAGATTCGATCGATTTAAATTGGGCCATCATGAAAAAAAAACTGAAATCATCCCTTTCCGGGTCTACCCTTAGAAAACACCCTCAATCACATTTGGAAGAAATGGTTTTACTTTTTCATAAATTCTTATGTCCCCTCTAATACACCTTGTTAGTTTCGATTAATTTAAATTGGGCCATCATGGAAAAAATTTAAATCATTCTTTGCTGGGTCTATTCCCTTAGAAAAAGCTCTCTGGCACATTTGCAAGAAATGTTTTTAATTTTTCTCTCTTAAATTCTTATGTCCCCAGAAATACATCCTGTTAGTTTCGATCGATTTAAATTGGGCCATCATGGAAAAAACTGAAATAATCCCTTTGCGGGTCTACCCTTAGAAAACGCGCTCAGGCACATTTGCAAGAAATGTTTTTATCTTTTCTTAAATTCTTATGTCTCCAGAAACACACCCTGTTAGTTTTGATTAATTTAAATTGAGCCATCATGGAAAAAAATGTAAATCATCCCTTTCCGGGTCTACCCTTAGAAAATGCCCTCAGGCCATTTGCAACAATCGCTTTTACTTTTCCTTAGATTCCTATGTCTCCAGAAATACACCCTCGTAGTTACGATCGATTTAAATTGGGCCATCATGGAAAAAAACTGAAATCATCGCCTTCCGGGTCTACCTTTAGAAAATGCCTTCAGACACCTTTGCAAGAAATGTTTTTACTTTTTCTTAAATTCTTACGTCCCCAGAAATACATCCTGTTAGATTCGATCGATTTAAATTGGGCCATCATGAAAAAAAAACTGAAATCATCCCTTTCCGGGTCTACCCTTAGAAAACACCCTCAATCACATTTGGAAGAAATGGTTTTACTTTTTCATAAATTCTTATGTCCCCTCTAATACACCTTGTTAGTTTCGATTAATTTAAATTGGGCCATCATGGAAAAAATTTAAATCATTCTTTGCTGGGTCTATTCCCTTAGAAAAAGCTCTCTGGCACATTTGCAAGAAATGTTTTTAATTTTTCTCTCTTAAATTCTTATGTCCCCAGAAATACATCCTGTTAGTTTCGATCGATTTAAATTGGGCCATCATGGAAAAAACTGAAATAATCCCTTTGCGGGTCTACCCTTAGAAAACGCGCTCAGGCACATTTGCAAGAAATGTTTTTATCTTTTCTTAAATTCTTATGTCTCCAGAAACACACCCTGTTAGTTTTGATTAATTTAAATTGAGCCATCATGGAAAAAAATGTAAATCATCCCTTTCCGGGTCTACCCTTAGAAAATGCCCTCAGGCCATTTGCAACAATCGCTTTTACTTTTCCTTAGATTCCTATGTCTCCAGAAATACACCCTCGTAGTTACGATCGATTTAAATTGGGCCATCATGGAAAAAAACTGAAATCATCGCCTTCCGGGTCTACCTTTAGAAAATGCCTTCAGACACCTTTGCAAGAAATGTTTTTACTTTTTCTTAAATTCTTACGTCCCCAGAAATACATCCTGTTAGATTCGATCGATTTAAATTGGGCCATCATGAAAAAAAAAACTGAAATCATCCCTTTCCGGGTCTACCCTTAGAAAACACCCTCAATCACATTTGGAAGAAATGGTTTTACTTTTTCATAAATTCTTATGTCCCCTCTAATACACCTTGTTAGTTTCGATTAATTTAAATTGGGCCATCATGGAAAAAATTGAAATCATTCTTTGCTGGGTCTATTCCCTTAGAAAAAGCCCTCTGGCACATTTGCAAGAAATGTTTTTAATTTTTCTCTCTTAAATTCTTATGTCCCCAGAAATACATCCTGTTAGTTTCGATCGATTTAAATTGGGCCATCATGGAAAAAACTGAAATAATCCCTTTGCGGGTGTACCCTTAGAAAACGCGCTCAGGCACATTTGCAAGAAATGTTTTTATCATTTCTTAAATTCTTATGTCCCCAGAAATACATCCTGTTAGTTTCGATCGATTTAAATTGGGCCATCATGGAAAAAACTGAAATAATCCCTTTGCGGGTCTACCCTTAGAAAACGCGCTCAGGCACATTTGCAAGAAATGTTTTTATCTTTTCTTAAATTCTTATGTCTCCAGAAACACACCCTGTTAGTTTTGATTAATTTAAATTGAGCCATCATGGAAAAAAATGTAAATCATCCCTTTCCGGGTCTACCCTTAGAAAATGCCCTCAGGCCATTTGCAACAATCGCTTTTACTTTTCCTTAGATTCCTATGTCTCCAGAAATACACCCTCGTAGTTACGATCGATTTAAATTGGGCCATCATGGAAAAAAACTGAAATCATCGCCTTCCGGGTCTACCTTTAGAAAATGCCTTCAGACACCTTTGCAAGAAATGTTTTTACTTTTTCTTAAATTCTTACGTCCCCAGAAATACATCCTGTTAGATTCGATCGATTTAAATTGGGCCATCATGAAAAAAAAAACTGAAATCATCCCTTTCCGGGTCTACCCTTAGAAAACACCCTCAATCACATTTGGAAGAAATGGTTTTACTTTTTCATAAATTCTTATGTCCCCTCTAATACACCTTGTTAGTTTCGATTAATTTAAATTGGGCCATCATGGAAAAAATTGAAATCATTCTTTGCTGGGTCTATTCCCTTAGAAAAAGCCCTCTGGCACATTTGCAAGAAATGTTTTTAATTTTTCTCTCTTAAATTCTTATGTCCCCAGAAATACATCCTGTTAGTTTCGATCGATTTAAATTGGGCCATCATGGAAAAAACTGAAATAATCCCTTTGCGGGTGTACCCTTAGAAAACGCGCTCAGGCACATTTGCAAGAAATGTTTTTATCATTTCTTAAATTCTTATGTCCCCAGAAATACATCCTGTTAGTTTCGATCGATTTAAATTGGGCCATCATGGAAAAAACTGAAATAATCCCTTTGCGGGTCTACCCTTAGAAAACGCGCTCAGGCACATTTGCAAGAAATGTTTTTATCTTTTCTTAAATTCTTATGTCTCCAGAAACACACCCTGTTAGTTTTGATTAATTTAAATTGAGCCATCATGGAAAAAAATGTAAATCATCCCTTTCCGGGTCTACCCTTAGAAAATGCCCTCAGGCCATTTGCAACAATCGCTTTTACTTTTCCTTAGATTCCTATGTCTCCAGAAATACACCCTCGTAGTTACGATCGATTTAAATTGGGCCATCATGGAAAAAAACTGAAATCATCGCCTTCCGGGTCTACCTTTAGAAAATGCCTTCAGACACCTTTGCAAGAAATGTTTTTACTTTTTCTTAAATTCTTACGTCCCCAGAAATACATCCTGTTAGATTCGATCGATTTAAATTGGGCCATCATGAAAAAAAAAACTGAAATCATCCCTTTCCGGGTCTACCCTTAGAAAACACCCTCAATCACATTTGGAAGAAATGGTTTTACTTTTTCATAAATTCTTATGTCCCCTCTAATACACCTTGTTAGTTTCGATTAATTTAAATTGGGCCATCATGGAAAAAATTGAAATCATTCTTTGCTGGGTCTATTCCCTTAGAAAAAGCCCTCTGGCACATTTGCAAGAAATGTTTTTAATTTTTCTCTCTTAAATTCTTATGTCCCCAGAAATACATCCTGTTAGTTTCGATCGATTTAAATTGGGCCATCATGGAAAAAACTGAAATAATCCCTTTGCGGGTGTACCCTTAGAAAACGCGCTCAGGCACATTTGCAAGAAATGTTTTTATCATTTCTTAAATTCTTATGTCCCCAGAAATACATCCTGTTAGTTTCGATCGATTTAAATTGGGCCATCATGGAAAAAACTGAAATAATCCCTTTGCGGGTCTACCCTTAGAAAACGCGCTCAGGCACATTTGCAAGAAATGTTTTTATCTTTTCTTAAATTCTTATGTCTCCAGAAACACACCCTGTTAGTTTTGATTAATTTAAATTGAGCCATCATGGAAAAAAATGTAAATCATCCCTTTCCGGGTCTACCCTTAGAAAATGCCCTCAGGCCATTTGCAACAATCGCTTTTACTTTTCCTTAGATTCCTATGTCTCCAGAAATACACCCTCGTAGTTACGATCGATTTAAATTGGGCCATCATGGAAAAAAACTGAAATCATCGCCTTCCGGGTCTACCTTTAGAAAATGCCTTCAGACACCTTTGCAAGAAATGTTTTTACTTTTTCTTAAATTCTTACGTCCCCAGAAATACATCCTGTTAGATTCGATCGATTTAAATTGGGCCATCATGAAAAAAAAAACTGAAATCATCCCTTTCCGGGTCTACCCTTAGAAAACACCCTCAATCACATTTGGAAGAAATGGTTTTACTTTTTCATAAATTCTTATGTCCCCTCTAATACACCTTGTTAGTTTCGATTAATTTAAATTGGGCCATCATGGAAAAAATTGAAATCATTCTTTGCTGGGTCTATTCCCTTAGAAAAAGCCCTCTGGCACATTTGCAAGGAATGTTTTTAATTTTTCTCTCTTAAATTCTTATGTCCCCAGAAATACATCCTGTTAGTTTCGATCGATTTAAATTGGGCCATCATGGAAAAAACTGAAATAATCCCTTTGCGGGTGTACCCTTAGAAAACGCGCTCAGGCACATTTGCAAGAAATGTTTTTATCATTTCTTAAATTCTTATGTCTCCAGAAATACACCCTGTTAGTTTCGATTAATATAAATTGGGCCATCATGAAAAGAAATTGAAATCATCTCTATCCGGGTCTGCCCTTAGAAAAGCCCTCAGGAACATTTGCAAGAAACGTTTTTATTTTTTCTCACATTCTTATGTCCCCAGAAATACACCCCGTTAGTTTCGATTAATTTAAATTGGGCCATCATGAAAAGAATTGAAATCATTCTTTTGCTGGGTCTACCCTTAGAAAAAGCCCTCTGGCACATTTGCAAGAAATGTTTTTACATTTTCTCTCTAAAATTCTTATCTCCCCAGAAATTCATCCTGTCAGTTTCGATCGATTTAAATTGGGCCATCATGGAAAAAGCTGAAATCATCCCTTTCCGGGTCTACCCCTAGAAAACTCCCTCAGGCACATTTGCAAGAAATGTTTTTACTTTTTCTTAAATTCTTATGTCCCCTGTAATACTCCCTGTTAGTTTCGATTAATTTAAATTGGGCCATCATGGAAAAAAATTGAAACCATCACTTTCCGGTTCTACCCTTAGAAAATGTCTTCAGGCACCTTTGCAACAAATGTTTTTACTTTTCCTTAAATTCCTGTTTCCCCAGAAATACACCCTGTTAATTTCGATCAATTTAAATTGGGCCATCACTGAAAAAAACTGAAATCATCCCTTTCCGGGTCTACCCTTAGAAAAGGCCCTCAGGCCATTTGCAAGAATTGTTTTTACTTTTCCTTAAATTTTATGTCCTCAGAAATACACCCTGTTAGTTTTGATCGATTTAAATTGTGCCATCATGGAAAAAAATTGAAATCATCCCTTTCCGGGTCTACCCTTAGAAAACGCCCTTAGCCACATTTGCAAGAAATGTTTTTACCTTTTCTGAAATTCTTATGTCCCCAGAAATACACCCTGTTAGTTTCGATCGATTTAATATGGGCCGTCATGGAAAAAAAACTGAAATCATCCCTTTCCGGGTCTACCCTTACAAAACGCCCTTAGGCACATTGGCAAGAAATGTTTTTACATTTTCCTAAATTCTTATGTCCCCCAAAATACACCCTGTTAGTTTTGATTAATTTAAATTGGGCCTTCATGGAAAAAATTGAAATCGTCCCTTTTCGGGTCTACTGTTAGAAAACGCCCTCAGTCACATTTGCAAGAAATGTTTTGATCTTTTCTTAAATTCTTATATCTCCAAAAATGCACCCTGTTAGTTTCGATTAATTTCAATTGGGCAATCATGGAAAAAACTGAAATCATTCCTTTCCGGGTCTACCCTTAGAAAACATACTCAGGGACATTTGCAAAAAAGGTTTTCACTCTTCTTAAATTCTTATGTCTCCAGAAATACACCCTGTTAGTTTCGATTAATTTACATTGGGCCATCATGAAAAAAAAATAATATCATCCCTTTCCGGGTCTACCCTTAGGAAGGGCCCTCAGGCACATTTGCAAGAAATGTTTTTACTTTTTCTTAAGTCTCAAGAAATACACCTTGTTAGTTTCGATCAATTTAAATTTTCCGAGTTTACTCTTAGAAAACGCCCTTAGGCACATTTGCAAGAAATGTTTTCACTTTTTCTTAAATTCATAAGTCCCCTGTAATACACCCTGTTAGTTCAGGCCGATTAATTTAAATTGGGCCATCATGGAAACAAAACTGTAATCATCCCTTTCCGGGTCTACCTTTAGAAAACGCCCTCAGGCACATTTGCAGGAAATGTTTTTAGTTTTTCTTAAGTTCTTATTTTCCCAGAAATACACCCTGTTAGTTTCGATCAATTTAAATTGGGTCATCATGGAAAAAAACTGAAATCATCCCTTTCCGGGTCTACCCATAGAAAACGCCCTCAGGCACATTTGCAAGAAATGTTTTTACTTTTTCTTACATTTTTATTTTTCCCGAAATACACCCTGATATTTTCGATTAATTTAAATTGGATCATAATGGAAAAAAACTGAAATCATCCTTTGCTGGATCTACCATTAGAAAACGCCCTCAGGCACATTTGCAGGAAACGTTTTTACCTTTCCTTAAATTCTTATGTCTCCAGAAATACACCCTGTTAAATTCGATTAATTCAAACTGGGCCATCATGGAAAAATTGAAATCATTCCTTTTCGGGTTTACCCTTAGAAACGCCCTCAGGCACATTTGCAAGATATGTTTTTATCTTTTCTTAAATTCTTATGTCTCCAGAAATACACCCTGTTAGTTTCGATTAATTTAAATTGGGCCATCATGGAAAATAACTGAAATTATCCCTTTTCGGGTCTACCCTTAGAAAACGCCCTCAATCATTTATATTAGGAAGTGATTTCTATCGTACGATAGAGGAGAATCGGTGGTCAATTTTCACCAGTGGGTTAACTGGAAATCTATCTCTACAGAAAGCGACCGACTTGCTGAATACAGGTCCAAAAACACTAAATATGTTCTAAATTAATCGACGTTTAGCAAAATTAAATTTTTCTACTACAGCAAAATCACATTTGGTTACCACGATTGGAAGAAAACTGACTGCGGCCTCGTTGCAAGTAGCTGCAGTAAGTCTTTGTATTGATAAACACATACATACGACAAAATTTTAATCAGGCGAATAAAGTAATTTATTATTTTGTAATATTGGTTTTCTGTTATATTTATCCAGAAATTCGTGTAATAGAAGCCTTAAATAAGGGTACTTGGCTTGATGCAAATGGGGATCTTTGATAATTGAGAGGCGCCGAATCGAGTCAGCAGGCGCTCAAGATTACGCGCATCTGTCGCTTTTCAAGATTACCATGCTTGGGATTTTCTGGTTATTTCCAATGACCTCGACTCGTCAAGGCAAAAGATTTAGCAGAGAACACTGAATGCGTACTGCGAACTGTACAAAATAAGTCATCAAATTTCGATGGTCTGATGTTTATTTTTTTATCTGAGTGTTACAAAGGATTGATTCCGCGTTCTGTCTGTGGGCATTTTGTATGAAATCCCTGTCTCGCTGAATTACGATGCAAAGCCTTCACCTTTGCACTTGAAAAATGTCAAGGCGTTTTGCATGAATATTATTTTCTACCGCAATGCGAGGCGCTCGGTTTATGAAATTTTAGCATGTGGACCCATCAAGGTCTCTTGTTGCGATTCGTGGTCGTTTTGTATGTTTCACGGCCGGAATGGTCGGGATTGGTTTTAGTAATTACAATATGACCTCGTGGACGTTGCCATTCTCGAGGTCACCCCCAAGAGCCTGTCAATGTGGAATCCCAATGTTTTGAAACCCACACTTGAGAACCGGTGAAGCAAAAAAATAAACCAGGTTCAAAAAATGATTGATTTTGTGTTTATTACCTGTACGGAAAGTGACCGACTTGCTGAGTACAAGTCCAAAAACACTAAAGATGTTTTAAAGGAAGCTACGAAAATAACATTTACTAGAGAAAAATCACATTTGATTGCCATGATTGGAAAAAAAATGTCTCTGACCTCCTCTGTTGCAAGCGGCTGCAGTAAATCCTTGTACTGATACAACACATACGTACGGAAAAAATTTGATCAGGTGAATAATAGTATATTACGTAATAAGGGTTGTTAGAAGCTTATTACGTACGACTGGATAGTTTGTGCACTACGCCGTGCAGTGTATTTCCATGAGTACGTAAATGCTTTACAACTCGCATTTCGTACTACACTTTATCTAGGACGCTCACACTACTATACATATCAGTTAAGACAGAAATTCAAATACAGCTTGAAGAAGAATTGTTGAAGTTGAATTGCACGTACGCTTGGTTCAGCGTGCGTAAGGAACTCCTTACTAGCGAAGAGAAGAGTAGTTGCAGATACTTAGTAGTCGCAGATAAAGCAATTTGTTTTGTAATATTGGTTTAATGTCTTATTTAACCAGGAAAGGAAGTCTTAAATATGTGTACTTGATGTAAATGAGGACCCTTGATAATTGAGAAGTGCTGAATCAAGCCAGCAGGCGCTCAAAAGTACACGCATCTGCCGCTTTTCAAGGATCAAGATTGTCACTTTCCAACAAACTCGACTCGTCAAGGCAAAATGACGCTCTCGGGTTAAGGCGGGCGCTCAAGATTATGCGCATCGCCGGCGTTGAACCTTCAACGTGGACCCGTCAAGGTCGCTTGTTGCGATTCTCGAGGTCAAGCGGCGCGCTCAAGCCGCCGGCGTTCAAGGTCAGTGACTAACGTGGACCTGTCGTTGCGATTTTCGAGGTCACAACCAAGTCAAGGTGGAATCAAGTCCCAGTAAAACCCACACTCTGGGGATAGCTATCTCAAGGTCCAGGCGGGCGCTTAAGTTACGCCTGTCGCCGGCGTTCAATGTCAGTGACTAGCCTGGACCTGTCTGATTTTCGAGGTCACAACCACGCGCTTGTCATGACTAAGGTAGAAGAAAGTCCTTGGATTGTTCTCGTCTCTTTCTTTCTCTAAAGCTCGGCTATTATTTATAAATGGACTGGGGGGTGAGCTCAAGGTCTGGAGCCAGCGCGTAGGGGAGGCACTCAAGGACTACTTGGCGGCGAGACTTTTCAAGCGACCTCGTGGAACTCGCTTCAAAGTTGCAATTTTGGAGGTCACGGGAAGCGTCAATGCGGGTTCGGCTGGAGTCCAAATTCGCATTTCAAGGTGACACGGTTTCAAGGTCACGGCGATTTTCAAGATCAGCTTCAAGGTCTATCGCAAAACAGTGGCGAGAACTTCTAAGAACTGTCGAAAAAATTTCATCTGATATTTCAATGAAGTTTGGAATGAATAAATGTAAAACAATCCACATGAAAACAGGGAGATGGGCTGTGCCAGATACAAAGAACACCTTATCCGAGCAAATTCTAGAGCCACTAGATACTTCTGAACAGTACAAATATCTAGGGTTAGACCAAAACAACAAACTGGATCACACCACGCTAAAACAAGAATTTGATGCAAAATACAGATCTCGTCTCAAGTTATTACTGAGATCTAAGCTATAAACACTTTTGCCATACTGCTTCTTGTGTACTCTTTTGAAGTAGTAAAAAAAAAGACCTAACCAATCTCAATATTGCTACCAGGGTACAACTCAGCAATCACAGGAAACTGCACCTAAAATCATGTACCTTGAGATTGACAATCACAAGTAAACACGGAGGTCGGAGGCTAATTGATCTGCATGAAATGACAACTTAATTAAATCATTAAGGTCTTAGTTCCACAAAAAGGATCATCTTCTACATAAGAATATTTGCGTCTTGGACAAAAACTACACTTCGCTCAATCTAGCGAGTCGAGTCGAAGTTGATTCTGTGGGTAGAACCGAGATAAAACTAAGGGAATGAGCAGGAAAGCAGCTCCACGGGAAGCACTATGGAATTGTAAATCAAGAACATATAGACAAAAATCTTACATACGCGTTTTTGCGGAATGGTCAGCTTTATCCCGAAACAGAAGGCTTCATAGTTGCTATACAAGACCAAGTTATAGCTACCTACAAATACAGAAAATATATCATGTAAGACCCTACTACCAACAACGATAAATATAGAAAATGTCATCAATTCCCAGAGGCGGTTGACCATATAATATCTGGTGGCAAATTACTCGCAGGAAATGCTTATACTAATAGACACAACTCTGTGGCTAAAGTTACCCATCAAGCCGTAGCCTTGAGATATGACTTGCATACAGATACAAGCCCATACTATACTTACTCTGCAGAACCTGTATTGGAAAGTAAAAACTACAAACTCCTATATGACGAAGACGTTCGCACAGACGAGGCAGTAATGCACAATAGACCTTGCATCGTCTTTCAATACAAGGTATCAAATTCAACATACCTATTATAATTTGTTTTAAAACAAGGAGGAGTGATTCAAATTTTCGGCGCAAAAATGGCGGGATTTTATTGGCCGAACGACGGCCCGATGTTTCTCGAATTTGACGCCATTCTATTGCTCGAAAATTCGAATATTCAAATAATTTTGTGTGTGTTTGATGCTATTTTCTATTTTTGCTTGTCCAGTTCTCTAATTTCCTTAGTTTTATATTGTTATATTGTCCAAAAGTTATTTTAAGAACTCAATCGCACTTTGCGTTATTTCGATGTTTTTGCCATGGATCCGGCCATCCCAAGTACTAGTGGCTGCAGCGGACGCGGAAAGTTTCCTCCCAAGAAACGAAAACGTTTAGATTTGGGGCATACGTCTTTGGCAGAGATACAGTATATTGTAAATTTATACAAGCAATTAACATCAGACAAGCCTTTAATAAAAATATCTTATCTGGTTTCGAAAATTGCTGAAGCAGGAGGTAAAAACTGACTCCTTTATATTATCCCTAAGGGTTTAAAATTTTTGGATATGTTAATTTTTTTTTTCAACCGTCAAAATATGACACTGCTCGCGCATTACTGACAGTATACAAACTGACACATATTTTCACGGTTATCTTTCTCGCACGTCGCCCATAGCGTAAAAAAAAGTTACTCGTTGCCATGGGACACGTGAAAAATAGTTATTTTCCTAACTGGTGCGGAAAGTGATACTTTCCCGCACGCTGTCTGCCGATGCCCGAACGACGCGAAGCGGAGTTCGGGCAGCTGACGAGTGCGGGAAAGACACTTTCCGCAAGTTATATTATCAATCCAGCCGCATCATCAGCTGCATCAGCACTCTACACTGCTGACGACGGAAGTGCAACCGCAGCAAACCAGGGTTTATAAATATTACTTGAAATAATTATGTTGTGTCATTTGTTTTATTCTTTACATGTATAATAAAGTCTAAACTCTTGTCCCCGTAGTTGAGTTTCTTTTTTAAAAACGTCTCAGTTTAACTCAATAATACAACTGGCGCAGTCGGTAGGATACCTGAAATTGGTGTATCAAAATCAATTTTCGTATTAACGAAATAATCGGGTACCTGAATCTAGTGATTTTGGTGATGAACGTACGGAACACAAATTGTCCTGGGAACACGCATCGTCCCAGCGTTACATCTCCAAGATTCCGAGACGAACCAAAGCAACTCTCTACGGTCCAACTCCTGGGTGGTGGTCAAGAATCGATACCGCCTATAGGAACCTCTAAATGCTAAGAAGTATGCTAAGAAGAATAATGCAAGTGCTCATTTACCTTTAATTATCCTTTTACCATTTTAATCCACTTCAATAATTGCTCCTAATATTTGTGGTAGTATTGAAACATCGATTTCTTTTATTATTTTCTTGTCTTGAATATAATTATTTGTAACGTTTAAAAAGCGAACGCAATTTTTGCTAGGTTTAGTTAGAACTCAAAATTTTAATTAATAAGTATTAATTATCTAATTTTTATTTTTATTTTATGTCGGAAATTTACGATTTAGATTTAGATAGACTTTTCAGTAATCTATCAATACTTGAAAATAATAGGCCTCTTGAAAACAGCACCAATATGCCTAGTGACACTGATCATCAACTTTTACGTCTCTGCATTGATTCAATTCCTCATTATGATGGAAGTCCCCATACTTTAAATGTTTTCATTGATAACTGCAATTTCCTCTATGCTACATTTTACAATGCTGGAATTGCATCCGTCAATAATTTTATTTTAAGGGCTATAATTGGCAGATTATCTGGTAGTGTTCTTATGTTGATAGGTTCACGTATTGAATTAAAAACTTGGGATGACGTTCGATCTGCTTTAAGACTTAGTTTTGGTGACCAACGAAATCTTGATTGCTTAGTTCAAGGCTTAATTGGTTTGAGACCTTTAAAGACTGAAAGTCCATATAATTTTGGCATGCGTTGCCAGGATGCACGTTCTTTAATTGCTTAAAAAATAAATTCTCTTGTAATGTCAGCCACAGAGAAAACCGTCAGAATTGAAAGCTACGATGATCTTTCTCTCAAAACTTATCTTCGCGGTTTACCTGGACAACTACAGAATAATGTTCGCCTAAGAAATCCAGACAGTTTAGAAAAAGCTATGAGTTTAGTTATAGAAGAGGAAAATTTCTTATATGCTAACCAAAGCACAAATACTCTAAATTTGCAGACCTACAAATCATAACAAAAAATTATTCCCAATAAACCTATCAATTACCAACCAATGACAAGACCAATAACACAAATTTTGCCAGTGCCAATTCAACAACCAAATTACAATAATTTTGGATCAAACGGCTTTGGAACCAATCTAAATTATCCCCAATCATTGCTCCAAGACTTCCCACAAAATCGACAGGCTTCAATCAATTTCGCCCAACTTTTCAGCCAACGAATAATGCACCTGCACCAAATTACCGACCCCAGTTCAATCAAAATATTCCTAATCAATTTATTCAAAGACCAACAAATTCTGGCCAGCCGATGAATTTCCAAAAACCTAATACTTCCGACACAAGAAAAGTTGAACCCATGGATACAAGTTCTGGTTGGACACGTCAATCTATGAAACCCAAACCAAAATCCAAATTTACATCCACAGAATTGTACAATCAAAATATCGATTCCGAACAAAACCTTCAATTTGAAAATCCATTTGAAACCCAAGAAAACACAACTACTTTAAATGAGGCAACTCCATTTTCTTACAAATCGGATTATCAGAATCAGATGTACGATTTGCAACAGAACAACTTATACGCCACTAATAGGACTCCTAGCCCATATGATTATTGTGGTTCAATTACACAACAATACGAATATGCAAACGACATGACGACCGACAGTCTCTCATGCCCTGACCTTTACCCACGAACAGCATCTGATACTATAAACGCAAATTTTTACATAGCCAACACAATGAACAATCCAACGTAATACATCTTAATCATATGAAAGCAAATTTGCCTTACGTGTTTATGCCTAAATTGCAAGCAAATTTTTTAATAGATACTGGTAGCACTAAAAGTTTAATTAAACCTGATTTATCCCGTAAATTTTACAACAAATCTATTTTCCAAGAAAATTTTTGTATTCAAACAGCTCACGGCTTACCTTATCATGGAGAAGCTGCTGACACACCACTTTCTGACCTTCTCAACGTAAATGGTACACACAGGTTATATTTGTTTAATTTTAGTGATAAATACAATGGACTTATAGGTGTTGATCTATTAAGACAACTAAACGCAAAAGTAAATGTTAATCAAAAAGAATTATTGATTCCAAATATAACGATACCGATCAACTTCGATTCGGAAGAAATCTGTAATAGACATAATGCTATTGGACTAATAGGACTGATAGTTTTATTTCATTAAACAAATACAGTATTGCGATTAAACCCGGGTTCAACAGATTGTCAAAATTCCAGTGAATCAAAATAACGGCCTTGGTATTTTAGATTTTCATAATTTAGGAAAAGGATTAGAGATGCCAAAAGCTGTAGTGAATATTAACAATAATTTCGCAGTTACGACAATAACTAATAGTAACGAAAACCCAATGAAACTCGATATTTACGAGCCTTTTGATATAGAACCACTAAACGAAATAGATATTAGTTTTATCGAAAAAATGGAGATCGATCAGCCTTTAAATACTGACTATGACAACCTTTTAAACCAAGTTTTACTAACAAAATCACACATAAAATCCGTTTAAAAGACGAATCCCCAATTTTTACCAAATCTTATCGTTTTCCTGAAATACATAAACAGGTAGTTAAGGATCAAATTACTAAAATGTTAGATCAAGACATTATTAGACCACAGTACGTCACCTTGGTCCAGTCCAATTTGGGTGGTTCCTCCCCTTTCGCGCACGCCGTCAATACAGGGGTAGCAGAAAAGAACTATTAAGCTTAATTATTTATAAAATCGTTAAAGATGTTCCATATTAGTGGAAGGCGGTCTTTTTTACGGTTGTAGAAAAAATGTTGTTCCTAATTCTTGCGCAAAGTGTCTTTCGCGCACTTCACTGCCTTGTTAGGAAAATAACTATTTCCTAACAAGTGCGCAAAGAAACACTTTCGCGCACGCGACTGCCGTTGCCCGAACGACGCGAAGTGGAGTTCGGGCAGCAGTCAAGTGCGTGAACAACACTTTGCGCAAGAATTAGGAACAACATTTTTTCTACAACCGTATAAGAGTCTACCTGCCACTAATATGGAACATCTTTAACGATTTTATAAATGATTAAGCTTCACAGATCTTTTCTGCTACCCCTGTATTGACGGCGTGCGCGAAAGACTTTGTCGTACGTGTCCTATGACAACCAGTAACTTTTTTTTACGCTGCTATGGGCGACGTGCGAGAATGATAACAATGAAAATATGTGTCAGTTTGCATACTGCCAGTAATGCGCGAACCGTGTCATATTTGACGGTTGTAGAAAAATAACTATTTTAGGGATTGCGAGTCTCAGTTTTTCTCACTCACACTTTCACTCGCAAAAGAGTACAGTAAAACCGGAAAAGTAGTCGCTTTTAAGCTTTGTGGTGTAAAAACATGCCTAATTTTGTTTCAAAATGTCTAGTCAAGTGTCTAGTGCTTATCAAATATACTAAAAATTACACAACAATACGTGTTATTTTCTACATGACTTATTTTAATAACGGTTGGTAAAAGACATATATTATGTGAAAAAAAGCAATATAAATAGAAAGTACAACTCGTATGTGGCACAGGAACCATGTCTGAAGTTAAGTGTTGTGTGAGTTTTTTGGCCTGAATATACAAGCCACAGTCCAAGTCAAGTTCAGCAAAACTCAACTGGTACTTGAACCCAACCATAATAATCGCATCACAATGCTTTTCTTATGGGTGAGTTCAACTACCAGTCGAGTTTAGCTGAACCGGACTTTGTGCGTAACTCTCGGTGTAACTTGTACAATTGCACCTTAGTGTGTGTTGCCTAGTTCTAGCAAATGGAATAACTTGTCTTTATTTTGTATTCAACCACCCATGGCCACTGATTTTGTTTTTGTGGCACCAATAAGCTGTAGGAGGTGTTGTTAAACTACCTTTAATATTTGCACTCAAATGTGAGTGCTAATAAAAAAAAAAACAGTACTGAAATACATAGCTTATTGATCTCATAAAATGTAGAGTATGGAAACCGGTTGAATGCACTCGCATTAGGTGTGGTGGTTATACTGGTTATTCCATGGGTTATTCAAAACCACTCATTTCCAAAACATCACCTTCCAGTTCACTACTTTAATTCGCATTCTTTCTTACTTTTCCCAGTTAGTTAGGTTGTTCGATCAACAACCTCACAGACTTTTGCGAAATGAAAAGAAAAAGACAATAGTTCTGGTCTTGAAATCACTGCTTTTATCCAACAAAGTAACTAGAAACGGTTACGCCTTTCTTGGCAAAGAGGCAATGTTGATATGTTAAATATTATTCCCTAAATTTACGCAAGACACATTTTGTGAGCGACACGAACCCTGACCATGCTCTTTTAACATCTATTGATCCCATCAGCTGATCCTTCTTGTTGCCTAGCGTGCGCGCAACACCAACGCTTTTATCGTTTATTTCTGGAAATTGCCATCAGGTATATCGAGTTTATGAAAATAGAAAATTGCTATGAAGGGTTTTGATATTGTCTTAAACATAGCCACCCGCTGTTTCAAGATCAATTTGTTAACCACACAAACCGATTCCAAACTAAGGGTTGAGCTTTCAAATATTTTTACTTGATCGCTTTATGGTTTAGTGAATCTTTTCAAAAGTTGCCAATTTTTTAACTTTATCTGCCTTCATGGAGGTTGCAAATAAATACTAACAACAAACTATAAATCTCAAGTGTATTCAAAAGAAAAATTAATGGACATTGACAAATTAATTAGAGAGTAATTGTACAAACACTAAGGCTTAAAATTCTTAAACCCTGGCTTAAACTAAAATCTGTAAAAAATGAAAAGACACACCAGTTGTGCCTATCTACTTAAATTAAATCGCTAAAATAAAAATAATAAAATATATATTAAATACCTTAAGTAATAGTCTGAAGCAATTAGCAAAAAATATGCAAATTAGCAAAAAAAATATGTCAGATCCGTCGAATTAATATTTTCCTTTTAGGAGGCATCTTTCACGAGGATCTAGGTAAGATGAACTATAATGGCACTTCAATCAAAACTATGTAAGCCTCCATAAACCAAAACACATAAACAAACAACTCTGCTCTACAATAATCCGATAAACCGAGCTCATATGACATTGTCCATCTAAATTAATTATAAAGAACTGGCGATCCGGGGCCAGCCTTCCTTTCTTTCGATCTCTCCAAAAACTAAACTCTCAAACTCATTCTCTCCCCTGGCCCCGTTCCACCCAGACCGATCGTATTTCCCACGACCGATCTGTTCTTTACTTTAACCCAGACATAACATATAAATCAGTCAGCCGCCCTTAACTCATATTCCGGCTGACTCCTAGAAATGTATCAATAGCACTTGAATGGTAAAAAGGTTCTTATTCTTTAAAACTACAAACAATCTGAATGCGCCGACATGGCCATTCTGACAAGTCGCACGTCCTCGTGCGCTAATTTAATGTTTCCCCTGAAACCAAAACAAAACCACTACTTCATTTAGTCAAGTTCGACCATCCTGACCAAGTCACATCCAAGGTCAACATCATAATAAATCAAAATCAACTTGATCGCTACCGCTGCAGCATTTACTAACAGATTGTCGCAACAATCTTAATAACTGTACGTTTACTAACGTATCACTAAAGCTACCGCAGTAATCACATCTAGCAGTCACCGCAGCGACTCTAGGTCCAAAGCAACTAAACAACAAAACATAATCAAAAAATTACATCAAAAATCTTTTCTCATCACATATAGCAGTCACATTAACAGCGACTCTAGGAACAAAGCAACTAAACAACAAAACACAATCAAAAGATTACATCAACAATCTTTTCTAATAACATCCAGCAGTCACAGCAGCGACTGTAGGTACAAAGCAACTGAACAACAAAACACAATCAAAATATTACATCAAAAATCTTTTCTCATTACATCTAGCAGTCACATTAACAGCGACTCTAGGAACAAAGCAACTAAACAACAAAACACAATCAAAAGATTACATCAACAATCTTTTATCATCACATCTAGCAGTCATAACCCCGACTCTAGGTACAAAGCAAATAAACAACAAAACACAATCAAAAGATTGCATCAAAAATCTTTTCTCATCACATCTAGCAGTCACATTAACATCGACTCTAGTAACAAAGCAACTAAACAACAAAACACAATCAAAAGATTACATCAACAGTCTATTCTTATCACATCTAGCAGTCACAGCAGTGACTCTAGGTACAAAGCAAATAAACAACAAAACACAATCAAAAGATTACATCAAAAATCTTTCTCATCACATCTAGCAGTCACATTAACAGAGACTCTAGGAACAAAGCAACTAAACAACAAAACATAATCAAAAGATTACATCAATTATCTTTTCTTATCACACCTAGCAGTCACAACAGCGACTCTAGGAACAAAGCAACTAAACAACAAAACACAATCAAAAGATTACATCAACTATCTTTTCTCATTTCATCTAGCAGTCACACCAGCGACTCTAGGTATATAGCTACTAAACAACAAAATACAATTAAAAGATTACATCAGAAATCTTTTCTCATCACCTCTAGCAGTCACAACATCAACTCTAGGTACAAAGCAATTAACCAACAAAATACTATAATTATACTGAAACAGTAGCTTCTCGGTCTACTTTTTCTTATCTTCCGCCGACATGGCCTCATCCTCATCATTTTCATTACTAAAATCCAACATTTCATGTACCTAGCCGACAGGCACACAGGCACTGCCCTTAATTGATCATGAGCAAATTTAAATATTTCACTCATATCGATCATTCTCTAAAACTTCAATAACTTTCTAAGGTCTCCTAAATTTAGAATCCAATTTTGAAAGCATTCTTTCATTACATCTTGCATAGACAAAATGTTCTATACAGAAAGCCTTAACTTCAGCTTTGCCAATGTTGAATCGCTCAGTATCTAATTTAGCAACTTTAGATATGCTCTCACAAAAAAAGCAGTTTTTTTTTCAAGCGGACTAAAAGTACGTCATTTGTTTTCTCCATACGCACACCTAAAGTGGGCTTTCAAATCCTGAGACCAAAAAAGTAGCAAAAAAGTCCTAGGCAGTAAAAGTAAAGTCAAAAGTCACCGCTAGTGTCATGGTGGCGCATATATAAACGATTTTCATTCACCAAAATTATTGTAATAATAGATGACACCAGATAAACCGATCTGAGTGTATTGCCATCTTTACATTCTTGTTGAAAAAACAAAGGACAGAAATACTCTCAGAGCACTCAAGACCACCATCCGAAACCGTTATTAGTCGAAATCGCATAGGTTCTCGAATTCTGAATTCGTCTGTTAAATGTCATGCGCGTCATCATATTTATCTGTCAATGTGACATTTATTAATTTAGTATTGAAAATAATGCTACCAATTCTTAGTTTACCATAATCATTGGTTATTATTTAATACATTAAAACCATTGAACATTGAAAACCACCATTCTAACATATTCTATGTATTTTACAAATAATATACACCCCTAATTGGGTAAGTACCTAGACCCGCTTAAAGAGGATGAGAGAAAATTGCAAAACTGAACCAGTTTTAAATAGATTTCTTATTTCTTGCATGCTTGAAAAAAAAATAGTATATGTTACTCGGAGTAAAAGGTCTTTTTGTGCTTCGCCCAGTTGCAGGCCTCAGCTTCGCTTCGGCCGTCAATCTCTGGGCTCAGCACGAAAAGACCCACTTTTACTCCTAGTGACATAATCTACTATTTTTTTCATTATCAATAAGTAGAACCATCATTGTAGTTTTATGTTTACTACTATTCATGGCTATTTGTCCCTTCCTTAAACCATCTTGCCAATTTTTACTTCCCACAATTTCAATTATCGTAAAAAAAAAAGACTTTTTCAAAAAAAAAGAAAAAAACATCTTCATTGATCAGCTTTTCTAGCCATTAACCCTGCATGCACTATGTGCAACAAAACGAAGGTCATTATTACTATTAAAGCAAAGCTTTTTCATATTTTAGGTGGTAGTACACTTTTTCTGGTCTGAAACAGTTTTCATAAGTGCCCAAAGAAATACGTTAAATTTCAAAAAGAATCGATTGTTTGTTTTCCAGATACAAATTAACAAAACAACGATTCTTCTAAAAACGCCATAATGTCAAGGCCGTGTCTCCTCGTATCGCTTTTATCACTTAACTTTCCAGAAATATCTAGTGAACGGTGTGCCATAGTTTTGCAATTTTGCGTTTAATTAATAATTGCAAAATACAAAGAATAAAATTGCCTGCTTGCCATTTTAAAAATATCAAGCGATTTTCCAGCTTTCCAGATAAAAATGAAGAAACACTCATTAAATTAACGGTCAGCGAGAAATAAAAAAAAAGGAATAACCTTACCATTCTCCATATCCAGTTGACCTCTAGGGAAGGTTTAGACCTACACTGAACTTTCTTCATATCTAGACTTAGAGACCCTTTATTTTCATGGTAACTAGTTCAGATATGGCCTAGTTTCCCACATTTTCAAACAAGCAACCAACTTAAACGAGGGAATACCTGATTTTTTTTTCCGTTAAACTTTTAACGCGATACTGGTATACTTTATCTCCAGTATTTCCACATAATTGATACTTTCCTACAAACCGATCATCATTTTTATTTGACGGGGTAAAGGCACGTTGCTTCGGATTGATGTGAAGATCATGCCGAAATAGCACCGTCCGTTTACCCGCCAAACCACTAACGCAACACAAATTTCTTTTTAAATATTTTGGTATATATTTTTTTTGTTATGGTGGCAGAGCCCTACTATCAAATGCAATGCCAAGCGTATGACATGCAATATTTTATCATTCTCATCTTTTGCAAATAACTTCAATATGTATTGTCAATATTGGTCAATATTCGTCAAATTTATTTCTGCAAGATAGTGAACTTCAAAGAACTCATAAACTAAACAACACCAAGTTTCCGGATATGTAATTTTTTTACTTAAAACAAAACTCGGCAATTGCACTTTAGTTGATTGACTTGAAGTTCCTGCCAAAACTTTGCAACTGTACTATTTTCTTTTATAAAATTTCAACTTAGCTTTTTGATGACTCATAGATGGCTTCTGCAGGTGCAGGTAATCCCACTTCTGATGTCAGATCCGTCGAATTAATATTTTCCTTTTAGGAGGCATCTTTCACGAGGATCTAGGTAAGATGAACTATAATGGCACTTCAATCAAAACTATGTAAGCCTCCATAAACCAAAACACATAAACAAACAACTCTGCTCTACAATAATCCGTTAAACCGAGCTCATATGAAATTGTCCATCTAAATTAATTATAAAGAACTGGCGATCCGGGGCCAGTCTTCCTTTCTTTCGATCTCTCCAAAAACTAAACTCTCAAACTCATTCTCTCCCCTGTCCCCGTTCCACCCACACCGATCGAATTTCCCACGACCGATCTGTTCTTTACTTTAACCCAGACATAACATATAAATCAGTCAGCCGCCCTTAACTCATATTCCGGCTGACTCCTAGAAACGTATCAATAGCACTTGACTGGTAAAAAGGTTCTTATTCTTTAAAACTACAAACAATCTGAACGCGGCGACATGTATTATGTATAACTGTAAAATTGAAATGCTGGAAACGAATTGTCCCGGAGCAATAGGTGCTACGATTGTCTCTGAACAATCGTAGCAGTCTGTCTCAATTATTGTAGAATGAATAAACTGTTTAGATCCTACCTTGATCATCGGAAACAACGTCGGAAATCAGGATTGAGGGCACAGCACATTGAAGTCTAATGAAACTGGCAGATTCCTATAATTCTTAGGAATCAAAGTGATTCTTCCAATCAGTCACTGTTTCACACCTTTTACTAGCACAGTGAGTACAGGGGATGGACAGGTGAACTTAATTGAATTAATTCATCAGCCAAAAAGGGGGACGCGAACCTATTTCGACGTGGAACCAAATCAATTTCAACAGCACCACCTTTAGTACGAGTTTCAAGAGCAAAAAAATCTGTAAAAGAAGAAAGAAGAATGAACAATCGTCACACATTTAGTGTTTCCCTTTCGTATGCATGGCCTTGACTCCTCGACACATAAACAAAACCCATCCACCACTCCGACCAATCACAGCCCGAGTTGCGAGCGTCGGCCAAGAAAACTTCCCCTAGCAACCTTAAAAATTGCCCTTAAAACAACTTAAAGTGGCATATTATTATATTCGTTGGAATATAATTTATTTCATACTGTCCGGTATAAACGTCCTACCTGCATCGATTTGAGTCCGGTAAGTGGAACTTTACCGGACAAGTCCGGTAAAGTTTGCTAGGCAGAGAGCTAGTGTCTAATATAAAATATAACGTTACTTAAATATGATTCAGATTTTGTCAAATGATCAGTTGGCGACGCCAAAATTTGTGCGCAGTAGTTCGACACGTTTGACATTACTTGTCATTAATATAATTAATAATTTAGTGTTCAAAAAGGCTTCTATAGTATAGTTCTAGTTGTTTTGATTTTACAATGAATGAAATTTTGTTAAAATCCGCCGAAGCTACTAAACAGTTAATCCCAAGTAAGTCTGCCCCGAGATATGAAAAAGAATGTCATGAATTTTGTGCTTGGAAAGAAAAGCATAATGTTACAAGCTCACAGGAAGAAGTAGTCCTCGCTTAGTTCTTAGATGCGGTAAGATATAAATACTGAAATAATAGATTATTATCGTTACATAGAAGCATTTTTTGTAGTCAAAGAAGCTAAGTGGCACTTCACTGGGGGCCAAATTTTCTATATTGAAGTCCACAATTTTGGTCCAGCATAACGTGAATATTGGTAAATATTCAAAAGTAATTGCATTCTTAAAAAAATGTAATATTGGACACGAACCCACACAATCAAAAGTACTGACAAGGGAGCAAATTAATGCATTTCTTACAAGAGCCCCAAATGAAATATATTTGTTGGCAAAATTGGTGGCCATATTGGGAATTGCGGGAGGATGTAGAAGGGAAGCGTTATATTCCATGACTCTCCAGGACATAGAAAAACCCGAAACTCAACTGGTTATAACAATTCCCAAAACAAAAACTAATATTAGACGCGTTTTTACTGTCTTAAACGAAAATTCCTGTTTAGATATATATATATAGGATGTACAATGCACTGAGGCCGAAAAATATTCAAGGAAATTTTTTATTTGTGGGATACTGAAATGGTAAATGTATTCAGCAAAGGTTTGGGATTCATACCATCGGAGCAGTACCAAAGAAAATAGCTGAATACCTTAAATTAAGCACCCGCAAAAATACACGGTGCATTGTTTTAGGCACATCAGCGATGCTCCTCGCTAATGCAGGAGTAGACTTAATTACACTAAAACGTCACGGGGGTTGGAAAAGCTCAACAGTGGCAGAAAAATACGTTGAAGAGTCCATTGAGGGAAAAGTTAAAATCGCAAAAATGATAAAAAGTGGTGAAAATGTTGTCCAAGTTTTACAAAATAATCAAGTGAATACTGAAATTAACTCTTCATCAACCCCCACAAATCTTTATGGATCAGGAATAAATGTTTCAGGAAATACAAATTGTACAATCACGATAAATTTTGCTATAACTAATTAAAAAATGTTAAATTATATTTAATAAAAAATATAAGAAGATATCGATTCATCGATCGACTTTGGTATTAGATCTACAGTTAATAGTGTGAATTTTTATTGAACAAATAAATTTAAGTATAGTAAAAAATATATAATATAAAATATAAATAATAAGGTAAAGTAAATAGTACGCATTAATAAAAATGTAGTAAAAAAAATATATTTTTTTTATTGTGCTTGTTAACTACATAATTTATTTATCAATTTTTTATTATTTCATCTAACGAAAATTGCTGTAGATTGCGTTAAAAATCAATTCACCAATTCTTTTATTTTACCAATCTTTTTTAGAAATATCTTTTCTAACACTTTGTCTACCAATTTTAGTGAAGTAAATTAATTTTTATTTCGATGGCCACATTCTAATTTAACAAGTACTTATTTTTTCTATTTTATATCTAACTAAAATTGGTAGTTTGCGTTTTATTAAATAAAAGCACGGCGTCTATCTTGAAGTTAATGTTTATAAAGGTTTATGTACCACTTCTAGTAAAGTAAAATAATTTTTAATTTGTTGACTGTATATTAGTTTAACAAATTTTTATTGTTTTATTTAACTAAAATTGGTAATTTGCGTTTTATTAAAAAAAAACACGTAATAACATTTCATGCGAGCCACTTCGTTTAGAACTACTTCATACGAGCCACTTCGTTTAGAAATACTGTCTCTAAAAGTTTATTTACCAATTTTACTAAAGTAATAGTAGATTATGTCACTAGGAGTAAAAGTGGGTCTTTTCGTGCTGAGCCCAGAGATTGACGGCCGAAGCGAAGCTGAGGCCTGCAACTGGGCGAAGCACAAAAAGACCTTTTACTCCGAGTAACATATACTATTTTTTTTTCAAGCATGCAAGAAATAAGAAATCTATTTAAAAGTGGTTTAGTTTTGAAATTTTCTCTCATCCTCTTTAAGCGGGTCTAGGTACTTACCCAATTGTGAATATTATAAGTAAAATACATAGAATATGTTAGAATGGTGGTTTTCAATGTTCAAAGGTTTTAATGTATTAAATAATAACCAATGATTATGGTAAACTAAGAATTTGTAGCATTATTTTCAATACTAAATTAATAAATGTCACATTGACAGATAAATATGATGACGCGCATGACATTTAACAGACGAATTCAGAATTCGAGAACCTATGCGATTTCGACTAATAACGGTTTCGGATGGTGACTGGTCGGTCTTGAGTGCTCTGAGAGTATTTCTGTCCTTTGTTTTTTCAACAAGAATGTAAAGATGGCAATACACTCAGATCGGTATATCTGGCGTCATCTATTATTAAAATAATTTTGGTGAATGAAAATCGTTTATATATGCGCCACCATGACACTAGCGGTGACTTTTGACTTTACTTTTACTGCCTAGGACTTTTTTGCTACTTTTTTGGTCTCAGGATTTGAAAGCCCACTTTAGGTGTTCGTATGGAGAAAACAAATGACGTACTTTTAGTCCGCTTGAAAAAAAAATAATTTTTATTTTGTTGACTATATACTATACTATATAGGTACTAACTATTATTTTTCCCATTAGGATACATACAATACGACTCTACTCGACATACATTTTCCCCATTAGGAAAAGACTCGAAGGAATTTGAGAAACATCTACTACCTACTCGTATGTGATAATAATTTTAATAAAAAATACTTTGTGATAATAAAGTTTTAAAACTAGTGGCTACATATTTTCAAATGTTTATTTCGGTACCATAAATAGCGTAACTTTAAATCATTATGCTATAGCTCTCGAATTATGAATTTTGACAGTGACAATAATACAGACACCGCCAAATGTCAATAAATCTAATTCTGATGGGTAATTTTTTCAATTTTTTTTAATTTCTAAATTATAAAACCAGTATGAAATAAAATATTGTACGATACACGTCCATTAGGTCTTGTTACAGTACTCGTATAACTTTCCAGACTCGGCTCCTGACGTCGCCTCGTCCGTAAAAACCTCGTACTGTAACAAGTCACCTACTGGACTTGTGACGTAAATTACTATTGGGCTATTAATAGAACCAACGGTGATAAGTGGAGTCTGCATACGTGAATACTGCTAGCATTGAGTTCGGATTTAATAGAGATATATCAATGAGTTTTAACATACAGATCTTGTTGAGGAAGTTTCCGAAACATACTCCACCCCATTGAATTCCTGACTTCAATCAAAATCAATACTAACCTACTCGCTACTTGGCAAAGGGCAAATTTTTGATATGCTTCTTACCAAGAAGCCATCATGAGTCTTTAATCTGACAGCTCTAACTCTGCCATCAGAACCAGGCATCACTTCCACTATGCGAGCTAATGGCCACCTGAGAGGAGGAACATCATCCTCTTTAAGGAGGGCCAACATATCTACTTTTAGATTAGGGTAAGGACGGAACCAATTGGGTCTTCAGGTTCTGAAGCCAATTCAAATAGTCTCGAGACCATCTTTTCCACAAGGTCTGCTGAATTTGTGTCAGTTTCTTAAAAAGAGAAAGTCTGTTTCTGGACCTAATGTTGTGTCTCTTTCAGGGAATGACGTAAGGCTAGAACCAGTTAAAAAAATGCCCTGGAGTTAGTGTCACATAGTCAGAGCTATCTTCAGAAATATCACACAATGAGCGTGAATTCAATATGGCCTCAATCTGGGTTAGTATCGTGTAAAACTCCTCGAATGTAAGCGGTCTGTTACCTATCAATCTCTTTATGTGGAATTTTGCGCTTTTAATTGCGGCTTCTCAGACTCCCCCCAATGAGGACTCCTCGGCGGAATAAACATAAACCTCGTTTCATTTGAATTTCATCTTGAAAAATTCGTACAATTCCTTAAGTTGGTTCTTGGCTCCAAAGACGTTGGTAGCATTATCAGAGTACACAATCTCAGGGTTACCCCTGTGTGATATGAACCTTTTCAAGGTCATAATAAAGTGTTCCGTGGAAAGCCCGGTGACCGATTCAACGTGAACAGCCTTAGTGGCCATACAAACGGAAATAGCTATATAAGCCTTAACAAGAGGAGCCGTTCTTAATTTAGAATATTTCAGTAAAAAAGGGCCACCATAATCTACTCCTACTTTACTAAAACATCGCGTGATGTTAACCCTATCTCAAGGTAAGTCTGCCATGATCTGTTGTGCTGACTGGGCTCTAAAGCGAAAACAAGTTACACATTTTCTGATAACTCGTTTGGTTTCGCGAAGTCCATTTAAAGGCCAAAATCTTAAACGAAAGTTTGATAAAACTGTTTGAGCCCCAGAATGCTCACGAAATAACATCATGCTGACCAAATGGTTATTTTTGATCAAACGGAATGTCGGAGTTTGAGTACCACTCACCGACACGTATTAGACCATTGTCTCCTAGAAAGGGGTTAAGTTTAAGTATAACTTTGTTTGACACTATACCATATTCATTTATTTTTGGCATCTCGTCACCTTTGAAACCTTTATTTTTTTTTATACGTACCTCTTTTCTGCACATAATGAGAAGATACGATAAAAATGTCGAAGTCAGATTTCCAACGCCTACTAGCCGGCAATAATAAGTGAATGGTTTATAACTTTCCAGACTTTAACTGACCTAATTCGGTCTTACTATTGTTAGTATTATATTTCGATAAATACTAAAGAAGAATTCAGTTCGTCTATAGTAAGGGGGTCTTGGGTTTTCTCAGTTTTGGTTCTGAGGTTATTAATAAACGTGACTAAAAAAGCGACGGATCATTGTAACTTTAGGGTTTTGGAAAATTTATTAAAAATATTAATCCAAAATTCCTGCTTGGAATCATGAGTGATTAGCAGTGAGGTTTTACGTTCCTCAGGTGGATTCAGAAGAGTTGGAAGTTCCTTAGAGTTAGGAATTACAAAAGAAGCGTCATTGAGGAATTTGGGACCTTGCCACCATAAATCGCAATTTTCGACTTCATTTTTTGACACTCCTCGAGATTGGAGGTCTGCAGGGTTATCTTTTGCTGAAACGTGTTGCCAATTCATATCATGTGTGAGTTCTTGTATTTGTGAAAGTCTATTTGCAACAAATACAGACCATCTTGATGGATGAGATGAGATCCAGTACAGGGCAACCTGTGAATAGCTCCAAAGTGTCACGGAATTGATCTCAAACAGACCCTTATAAATTGAAATAAGAGTAGTGACCAATTTTGATAGTAAGAACATAGCGCAAAGCTCTAGACGTGGCAATTCGATGGGGATTTTAAACGAGCAACTCTAGATTTTGATGAAATCAATCTACAAGAAATAGTTCCATCATCATATGTTGCACGCATGTAGACACAAGCAAAAACAAGTATCGAGGTATTTTAATAATATCTAGTAAGTGTAAATTATTTATAAAACTGTCCCGAGAAGACAAAATATACTGGTCTTTGGAATCCAGATCCTTCGTATGATCAGTTTACCGCTAATTATTACTAAAGTTAGAAAACCCAGTGGATCGTAGCACTGCGCAACTAAAGATAAAATATTCCTTTTTGTAACAGAGTTAGTGTGAGAAATTTTTGGTACTGAACTACAAAAGTGATCCGAAGAAGGACTCCACTTTATTCCAAGAACCTTATTGGGAGTATCGTCAAGTTTTAAGTCAAACTCGATAGATAAATCTTGGCAGAGCCTTTCAGCAGTCGAAGGAGAATTAGTGCACCATTTGTGCAGTTTCAAACCAAAAGCGTTCAGAAGGCCATTTAGTTGATCACACAAATTGTTCAATTCTGAAACATTATTAGCTCCTCCCAGGATGTCATACAGGTAACATTGCTGCAGTAAAGTTTTAGAAGCTAAAGGAAATTTGTCAGAGTTTTTAAGAGCTATGTCATTCAAGACACGAGTGGCTAGGAACGGAGGAGATGGCTGTATCCAGCAGTATGCGCACGGGGCAGTATTTGCAACGTTGCCACATATAAAATGCAAAGTTCTTTGAATAAAATATTTCTGCGGCTCATAGGGTATATTCGTAATAATCATATATAAATAAAAAAGTTTCGGTAATTTATCAATTGTTTTAATTGACAATTATTGTTTAATGACATTAATTTATATACTTTTATGTGATTTTGACAATTCTTAGAGTCAAAATCACCTCCATCAGTCATCTTATTCAAGAATTAATGTAGATATCGATACTGAACGAGGGGTAACTTTAATCCTCCAAAAAGCAGACCAAGTTATGTAGTTATAGATTGGTGGTTATATTATGTATATATGGGAGGTTGACCTAACGTCAACTCGTTGTCTTAAGGACTAACCCATTCCTAAGTTTCATGTAAGGGAATTATAAATTATTTGCTGTGAATGAAGTATTTACCTAAGCGATACCACACTTTAAGGAATATGTTATATTCCTTAAACTGTGGTGATACTCTACGCATGAATGTATGCTTCATCATTATAGATATTTAAGGATACCTTTTCTATAGGTAACCTATAATGTATTTTCATGTAGTAAAAATCATCAGTGAGAAGTTCTAAATGCGTTTCTTCGGCCATAAAATTAATAATAGAATAAAATGAATAGAGGATAAATCGTTATAATTATTCTTTATCTACTTTGGTTTTTGTTATGCCCTGTGCGCGCGGTTGACTAAAGTTAGAAATATCACATCGGCAACCTTGCACTGGAGGCGGTCCTTAAATTTACTATGATAGTAAAATTACGATGTTGACGAAATTTTGAGGTTAGTTTGTTTTTGTTATCATTTTTGTCTTTAAAAGATTTTGTATCCCTTGTGCCCATATTGTGTCTATTTTTTTATGAATATTGGTACATAAAAATTAGAATTCTTATCAACTCATTAAGAACATAGAACAGAGGTTCCCAGCGATTATAGTGTCTGAGTGCCATGTCTATTTAGTTTCATTCTCGATCAGTCTTTCCATTCTTCATCAGTCCTGATGATTTTGTTCATACACGCTTTATTTACCTTACCCCTATTTGCACCAAACAAACTTAGGTAAACCTAAACTTAAGGACCCCTTAGCCATAGCTATTAGTATGAGGAAGTAATAGGGAAAGCCTTAACTAGATGTACGTACTTGAAAATTGTGTAGTGCAAATGGCAGTAAGTTTCATCATATATAAGTGAATTAAGTTAAGAGGCACTAGAATAGGTACCTACATATATTTGCTGATCTTGGACAATAAGATTTTAATTACGCAAAAATGCAACCAACCTATGCATAATGGAGAGTAACCCTACTGATAAGTATACACTCAGCAACTGGTTACTGGTAACACTTTAGTTCGTTGAAAGCCCACTCTTTATGCAAGAAGCCTTAAAATTCATCATTATTCTAATACATAAAGTTAGCTTTAGCTTTGTTGAAATGAACTTACTGGTGTGAGTAAAAGCCCTTTTTGGACACAACGCACACAAACATAATTGAAATCACTGGATGAAGCTGATTTACTATCACCTTCATCTTCAGCAGTGTTTGCTGATGAACACAGCAGATTTTCTTTGAATTAACTTGACTCTGCCCTATGAGCTGCTTGCCCCTTTCTCAATATGTTTAATAATCGGGGCAGGGTGACTTAACTATAAAACTGGGTCCAAAGAGAAAGTGTATGGGCCATTTTAGAGGCAGTTGTAGAATTGTGGTTCAACGGAGGAAGCGAAACTGAAAAGTTTTGAGCCTTTAGGGTTGCTTAAAAATGGGTGAGAATCAATTTTGCTTGGTCCCTACCTACAAGGAAAAAGTGAAAATGAAGGGATAAATCGCCATAATCATGTGCAAACACCTAAAAGTCAAACTGTAAACTGTTAAATCAATAACAAAATTCACACTTTCATGTGTTCAAGTAAATAGACTTTTATTCTTTCATTTTTTTTTGACGTTTCTCCCGCTACTTTATCATGTACTTATGTTGATTGCTAAGCTAAGATAAGGGAATAAATGAATATATACATAACATAATTGTAAATATATTATTTATCTTTTAAGGTTGGTAGACATATCGATTACTTAGTAACAATTTAAATATAAGATTTGTTGAAAGTCGTAACAACTTTTTTCATCGGGAAACAAATGGTATCACTAACATTTAAATAGGCAGTCAAATATTACCAGTAAGCTTATTATACTTAACTAGTTGAATAACATCTACGTTAAAACAAAACACAAATTATTATTTTCTAAAAATGTGACACTGTAGCAAAGGGTATGTATTTCTTGCAATGATAAGGTGATTCAAATACCTATGTGTAGGTAAAAATATGTACCTAAAATAGGCTCTACTGTACAACATAGGCCATCGTTGGAACAAATTTATTCCCCACTACTAGTTCTCTAGATATCTGACTGTCTCAAGTTAAAAAGTCCATCCTGTATACAATACTTATCTTTAATGTAATATAGTAAACTTTATTTAAAAACGTATTTAATAAATATCAATTTTGAGCTTATTTATGCCTACCTGTTTTAATTGACCCTTTTGCATTTGCATATCGAAGAACTGTGTGGGATCCTATCCTAGTCCTCCTCTTGTCTTCTTATAGACAAAAAAACTTTTGCAACTATTGGTGATATTGATTTTAACTAACAAAAGCTTGCAAAATATGTTTGTCCCTTCTACCCTTTTACGCAGAAATTAAACACGAACAGGTAGGTAGTAAAAAAGTTCCTCTCACTATCTTAGTTCCTCGTCTTCCATGCCCTGTTATAAAATTATAAATCTTTTGATTCGGATAGTCCATATTAGCCCAACATTTCTTTTCATTTCATAATAATATGTCTGATGATTTTTAATTTTCTGTTACCATGCACATCGTAGAACAATTTACTATTTAACTTATTATAACTTCTTGAAATACATATTCAATAATATCCACTTTAAAAAAATGCTTTTTAATAAATAATTATTTAAAAGCAGAATTATTTTATTATGATTTTAAATTGGATGAGCCATCAGCTGATATTGCTTACATCCTGTCCCCTGTCCTGATTGGCCAGTAGTTATGAATGAACACCGCGTCGATTTTACGAATGAAGTATGCCCGATGCCCATACTGCCATGTGTGGTGCTCCCGGAACGGAGCGCAATTAGTGCCATAAGTCACTATCTGCAACTCTATACGTTGCAGAGGTTTGGTTGGAGCATCTCTCCAAAGAATATTAAGTAGAAAGTCTGATCTGGGTTAATCTTTATTTATCGAAAAATTTTTTCAATATCCGAAATTACTACAAACTGAAAAAATCGGAAACGAAGTAGAATATCGTAAAGATTGGGCTGAACTAGGTATCCTTTAAATGTGATGTCATTCAAAGAATAACCGGAGGTGTTTTTGCATGAACCGTCAAATACTACACGCAGTTTCGTGGTTGGGCTATTTTCAGGCAAAACTGCATGATGAGGTAAAAAATATTTGTGGTGATTATGATCACTTTCCATAGAAATAGGGACTATCTTCCCGTGGCCTAGAGCCAGATATTCATTAATAAACCTTAGCTATTCTGAGAAATATTCTTGATTCTCAAAGAACTTTTTCAAGCCTCTTTATGGCCACAGTTAACGAATATCCAAGCTTTAAATTTTCTTTGGGTGACTAAAGCGGCAAATCTACTTGATAAGTACCATTATCCAGAATTTTTGTGGTTTTTTGAAAGCTAATTTCAACAGCCTTTTCATTTGGAGAAAGAATAATCTTTTGTGAGAGTTCCTCTTGGATCCAAAATTTGGAAATCATACTTTCAAGGGAAGAAGTGGGTTCAGAATACTGTAGTAGAGCCACAGAACAGATATTACTGTGAATCATGGGCCTATCAACACTTAAATAAGATGCAGGATTGAAAGAGTGATCCTGAGTCGATGCTTGCTGATATACTCCCCGAAGGTGAGTCCAACCAATGTGAATATTAATAAGACTATGGCATTTTTTTCCAAGAAGCACTCTGGTCTGGAACAACAAATGGTAATATAAATCTGCACCTATAAATCTCCACCTTTTAGTAAATCTATATCTAAATGAGATGCAGGATTGAAAGAGTGATCCTGAGTCGATCCTTGCTGATATACTCCCCCAACAATCCAACCAAGGTGAGCATTAATAAAAGTAGGGAATTTTTTTCCAAGAAGCACTCTGCCCTGAGACAACAAATGGTAATATAAATCTCCACCTATTAGTAAATATATATCTGAAGGTACAAAAAATGTTGGGTCAGCTAATTGTACGTGACTGGGTATTTTCCCGTTAGAGGTATCTATTTGCATTTGAGGTAATTTATCAGTGATTATTGGGAGAACCACACATGACAATCTAAATTTTTTGTAAGGTGAAACGTTTGAATGTATTGTCACCTCAACCTTGTCATGAGAGGAGTTATTACTCTTAGCAATACCTGAAAATTGGATATGACTTGGATAAGTTTTAAGGTTGAGTTTAGTATCCAATTTTCTAGTAATGAAAGAATTTTGAGACCCTGTGTCTAAAATTGCCTTAACTTATATATTGTGACCGTTTGTTAAGTAAACAGTAACACAGGCTATAGAAAGTATCACAGTAGTATTTCTTGTAGCTAAAGCAGACACTGAACTAGTGCCTTCTGAAGAAAAAGAGCCATTTTCTTTTGGGTTTGACAAATTCAGCATTTGTGCAGTGTCAGGCCTTAGCTGATTATTATCATTATTAGTCCCAGTGGGCTGATTCATATGACTTGACCCAGCTATATCATGAGAGCTGTTCAAATTTTTAAATTTATGGTCACTGAAGGAACGTTGATTACTACTTTGTGTAGAATTCTGATATACATGAAGCGTAGAATGATGCTTTTGTGCTCATATTTGACAAGACTTGGCAGTGCATTGAGAGACACCGTGTTTTGAACCGAGACAACTAAAACACAGTCTATTAGATGTGACAATTCTTTTGTCTGAATGAGTAAGCCTTTCAAATAAATCACAATTATAAATTCTGTGAGAATTTGATTTACAAAAGCTGCAAAATATAGAATTATTATTCTGGTTTTTATTTTGTGACAAAAAAGTTTTATTATTTTGTCTTCTATTAACTTTAAACTCATGTTGTGTTGTGACATTAGAAAGATTTTCTAACACTAAGCAACGCTTTTCGAGAAATGTAAATTAATTATAAGCAGTTCCCAAAGTTGCTCACAAACATATTTGAGGTTTCTTAGTGAATCTAAATTACGTTTACAATTTGTTACAAATTCACGTAAGACTGATGGGCTGCATTTTGTTACTCATGGACCCTCCAGCAGAGAAGCAAAAAGATAATGAACAACTGCTATTTTATTTTCGATGCGTTTTTTTAGAATATCTACTGCAAAATCAAAACTTTCATTAGTAACCGACAAGTTTTCAATCTACTTTAGGGGTTCGTCCCGCAAGAACGATTTCAAATACACGAATTTCTGAATTTTTGTAACCTGATCATTATCTGAGATCAAAGCACAGTAAAGCTGATAAAAAGAATTCCATTCTGTGATATCTCCATTGAAGGGTATAATATTTACTTGAGGTAACTTTACATTAACTGAATTTTACTGTTGTACAATTTGTACTGTAGAATCAGTTTGAGTAACAGTAGGATTAGGTTGAGCTGGTGACAATCTCTGAATACAATCTTTAAGTAAAACAAGTGCATCATAAAATTCACATTCAATCCTATCCCTATCTTCAGTGTCATCTGTCAACTGAAGTTCAATTTCATCTTGTGCTGAATTGTATTTTTGAAACGCACTATTTAGCGATTCTACCCTAGACTGAAAATGTAAGACATTAATTTCAGTGCTAGCACTAGCTAAAACCCAATTTGTAATGCGAGTAATTGTTGCCTTTGCACTTGTGCGCGATTTCTCAATTTAGAACCCGCAGTTACCAGAAGAGAGCTGGTTTTGGATGCCAACTGAATAGCCTCGTCAATCGAATCTGTTCCCGATAATAAATCGTCAACGTAAAAATCCCCATTTATAGAGTTAGCAGCGCGAGGATGTGTTTCTGTATGGTCAAATCCTAACTGGAGCAACCACCTTGTGACCAAAAAGGGAGCACTTGCGGTTCCGTAAACAACTGTGTTTAAAGAGTAGGGTCTCAGCTCCTGATCTGGACTGGATCCCCACAGTATTAACTGTAAAGGCTTAAGCTCGTCTGCCACCAGTATCTGGCGATACATTTTACAGATTTCCGCTGTTATTACATATGAATGCTGCCTGAGCCGCAATAGAATGCCAACACGATCCTCTTGCACTGTTGGACCAACCATTTGGATTGAGTTATAGGAGTTTCCAGAAGAATTACTATGCTCACGAAGAACGCCATGATGGGAAGAAAAATATTTTTTTTCATCAGCCGAAGGTAGATACACAGACATATGATTGAGTTGTTCATACTCACTCATAAATTGGACATACAAATGTTTGAAATCTACATTTGAACCTAATTGTTTTTCCAATGAGAGAAACTGCTTTGTGGCTCTGTTTCTGGATTCATCTAACTTGGAATAATGTTCTTTCAGAGGAATAGATACAACAAATCTTCCTTCGTTGTTCCGCTGAACTGTCTCAACAAAATGCTGTTCCGCCATTGCTCCTCATCCGACCACGGAGACCTCAATGGAACCTCCTCTAGTTCCCAAAACTTCTAAACTTCTGCAACTGATCCTCAAGATCTAGCTCCCTTGCAAGGTCACATGTAGAAAACTGCTTCGAATCACCTTGAGAAACCCTCTTTAATGCTCCTGAAACAAATCATCCGAATTTACTGTTTTGTAAAACAGGCATGCCAGGTCCAAGGTCTCTCGAGCCCTTACTCAATATTTTCTAAAATACTTCCGCCCCAATGAGCATGTCAACCTCTTGTGACATATAAAACTTTGGATCAGACAGAATGATATTTTAGGAATAATTATGTATGGTTAACGTCCTTGTTGCCAATGAATAGGAACAGGTTTAGGGGTATAGGACTGAATAAAACCAGCTCTCGTTAAAAAATTGCCGACGTTTCGATTGCATATTACAATCTTTTTCAGGGCTTCTTTTTTATGTTGAGAACATAGTTGTGTCAATAGAGTTTAGTGCAACAGTACAGATAATAGAGGAATTGGAACGGACCAACCTGAAGAAGATTGTAATATACAATCGAAACGTCGGCAATTTTTTAACGAGAGCTGGTTTTATTCAGTCCTATACCCATAAACCTGTTCCTATTCATTTTTAGGAATGTTTATAATATCCCGATCAATTGAAACTAGTGGAAGGTTATTTGCAATTTTAGGCATAATCATGCATTGTAGCGTGATATGGAAGTTTGAGGCAAATGAACAAACCTGAACCCTACAAGATTGTGACACATGAACTCGTGCCTTATCTATGCCACTGACTAAAACGTCTGTCTCTTCTGTGGCTAAACCTAACTTGTTAACGAACTTTCTAGATACAAAATTGGACATTGATGCACTGTGCAACAATGCTCGACAAATGTGATTTTGTCCTCGAGAATCCACTACATTCACTAGTACTCTTGCTAGTAAAATTTGATTCTTACTTGACACCCGACATGCAATTGGATTCGCTTTATGATCTGAGGCTGAAGTGTCCATCTGATCAAGCAAAGTCAAACCAACTGATTCTGATGATTGTTCTCCTGGATGTAATAAAGAATTATGTTTTTCTTTGTAGTACTTGCATGACCCAAATTTACACTGAGCAAAACTATGTCCCTTCGGCACACAATATTCCTACAAAGACTCAAAGAAGTGATCTTTTTCTACTTGTCGTTTAATGTTAATGACATAAACTCTTTACACTAAACGCAAGGTTTCCAGATCGATGGATCGGTAGGGCAGGTCCTATACTTTGGCCTCCACGTTCCCCAGAGTGTACACTACTCGATTTCTTTTTATGGGGATACGTAAAGTCATTGGTGTAAAGTTATTGGACCAATTGCCACCATCGAGGTGCTTCGCCAACGTATTATTGATGCCTTTCAAATTATCAGAAATAGGCCCGGAATATTTGAAAGAGTACGTGGTAACAAGATGAGAAGAATGGAGGCATGAGGCGTTGCAGGTGGGGAACATTTCCAGCACTTATTATGAAAGCGGTCTCAAAAATCTTTTTGTGTTTTGTTTGTGCAAGTACCATTTTTGCTACTTTCTCCGTTCCTAACAGTCATGACATGTGAAAAAGGTTTAAAATAAATTTTTAAAGTTTATGAACGTCTGTGATTGGTAATGCGTAGTTGTTAAATTAAGTCCCAGCCTCCTATGTTTTTCCTTATTATGATGATGATACTGCAGCCGTTCAGTCAAAGGAGTTTCGCTCGAAAACGGTTAGCTTAATCAAAAAACTTCAAGAAATCAAAACTAAAGATATTTGCTTGGGCTACTGGATAGTGATGATGAATTTAACAAAACTGTCGGAAAACATAAAATATTTGTCATATTAATGACACTTACACATATTAATGACACTATTAAAGTCCTTAAAAACTGCGAATAATTAAAATTTCGCCATTTCTGAGAAATGGAATGAAAAAAGCTCGTTGAGAAACGGGGATGTACAAATTTTCAAGAATTTTCGTGAATCAATATGGCCACAATTAAAAAAAAAACTTTTTATCCTTTCCCAACTTTCAGCGCCCAGGGGGGAGGGGGTTCATTTTAGGACACATGTTTATAGGAAAAAAACGTCTTATTTTGACCCCACGAATATGCCCTTAAAATCTTCGTAATGAATTTTGAATCACACTGTATATTGCGTGACTGGTTGCAATAAAAACAAGAAAACTTGGTTGAATTTTTATTTTGAAATTGATTGGTTTCTGTGTTGTTCAAAAGGCCATTTTGATATCTATTAGGTTTTTGATTATTATTGTTTCTATTAAAATTAGTGTTTGAAGTCCTTTGTGCTGACTGATCATGTGAATTGACTTTTTCCAGATTTTGACTCTGGATGATAGAAATGATGTTAAGTCATGAATTGTGGGAAGTTCCCCTGATAACTCAACTTCTTCCCAACTAAAGAGAGTTGTCTTATCAAGCTTAGTAGTCACCAGGTAAATAAACAAAGGACCCCAATCTTCTGTACTAACACCCATAGAGTCAACCAAACTTCTCAAATCTGATGGACGACCAACTTTGAGTTACGGAATATTGAACAATGATTTTATGTAATTGTGAATCATTAGGAGTTTATTATCATACCGTTCACACCGTATTTTCCACGATATTTCATAATTTGCGCCTGTTAACTCTAACCATTGTATACACTGAAGTGTGTCCCCCAAAGATGCTCTCAAGTAGTGTAGCTTTTGAGCTGAATCTAAACTGTCAACATTGTGAATCAATGACAAAACGGGCTCCTTGAATTCTAGCCTTTGACCGTAATCACCAGTGAACTTTGGCGACTATCTATTAATTCGCTCTGTTTCTAATAATACAAACAATTTTCAAAGTTCAGTTTCATTCAGTGACTGAATTCTGACTGAAATTCAGTCAGAATTCAGAATGTAAAGATTAAAAAATGAAGATTAATGTCAGTTTTGTTGCTCACCCTGTACATCTAAACAATTAGGCATAGCTCTTGTTTGCAGATAACTACGTCCAATTCCAAATTGTTGTAATGGTTATTGAATAGGAGATTTATTTTTCTTATGGTATTGAAATGTTATACTTTTAGAAACACCTACTTTTTTCTGAAACTAATGAAGATATAAAGAAGGACAGAAAAAGGTCCCGAGATATCATTAGTAGCTGCAATAATCAGGCAGCGGAATTCCAAAATCGACCATACATTTTGTTCCACATCACTTAATTGTGGACATTCGATTATCCTTTCCATAATTATAAAAAAAATTACTTTCTGTTCGCCACTGTAGATGTTTCTAACTTTATATTCATTACCCCTATACGTCTAGCTTTCCCTGTGCATAGTCTTTATATTCCATATGAAATTTTTGTCAATGTTTGTATTATGGGGCAAATTGGAGCCCCAGTGTTAAATGATACCTCGTTTATAGAAAAAACTAAATATCTATGGAACCATGCAAAATATCCAAAAAACACCAAATATGTCCCAAGGTATGACGCGTCTCCACATACTCCTGTAGCAAAAAATGTTCTGAATTTTTTTTCCACAAAATTATCTGCTCAAAAAGTTTTTACAAAACTGCATCAAATTTTGTTGAACCCTGCATTACGTAACCTGCAAAACATATAAGCGAGTACATCACTTAAAGCAGTCTATACATGGATCTTAGCAAAATGGCATCTCCAAATGAAAATCGGTTGAGTGGCTTTAGAGACAGTTTTAAAGTTCATTCAAAATTTGGGGTGTATCATTTGAATTGATTCTTAGTTTAGATTAAAAGGAGGGTTTAATCAAGTATGAAATTTGATGCTAACTTACATGCTAGAAATCTTAGTCGCACCCTGGAATTTCTTTGAAACACACAAATCTCTTCCTTTATTATCTATTTAATATTTATTAGTCGCCTTTCCATGGTTGAATCCTAGGTTGGTACTACATAAGGAAAAAACTCGGCTACATCTCATTTCCACAAAAAAAAAACTTCTTCTCAAGACTATTCTGAAAACCAAAAACAAGATAAGAGGTAAGTAAAAAAAGAGAGAAAAAACAGGGTTTACACAATATGTAATTATTTACCCTCATATTTCACTAAAAAAATAAATTAATTTGGTACCTTAACAGTAACAGGTTTCTGAACTTTAGTCATTGCAAAAGAAAAGTAATAATTTAACTGAAGTGCTAAGATGCATCCTTGTATTGTTAGATTTTTTGGTACAAAAGTATGCCTTCTAATATGCCTCTTAGTAAATAGTGCACCCGTAAACCCTTCATAAATACATTTCTAGTAGGTAGTTGACAGACATAAATATGCAGAAAAGCTAATGCAGCATAAATTGTCAAACTAGCTACTTGCTTTTGAGTAAAAAATGAAAGAAGAGCTTATTGTGCACACATTGAAAATGGCATAGGCGTAGTAAATGGCACAGCCTACCACAACCAGTGTTTATCATTTCAAATTAGAGGTAAGGATAGCCGATAGCCCTACCTAACCATAATTAGCAAATGCAAATGGCATAAGTGATGAACAAATGAAAGGAGAGTGCCGTACTTATGAGTTGTTGAATAAAAGAAAAGTTGTGGACTGTGGAAAGTGTGGAAGTGTACTGTGGAGTCATGTATGCTTTACAGTCTTTACAACAAGGCCAGGGGGTTGTCAACAGCTGTGAACACAATGTTCCTTTGTAGGGCCTATTTCAAAAACTACCTCAAACACATGCTGCCTCTACCTTTCATTCTTTCACACCAACACCATACCAAATTATTACACATACCTAGATACTGGATACTTACATCTTTAGGTACTACACAATCACAAGACTGCACTTAAAAGTGTGTGTAGATCATTTGATAATAAGAAAAAATGAGATTATTGAGAAAAGAGTGGAGCAGAAACAGGAAAACTGGGTGCCGGCTGGTGTACCTGCATGACGCTTTCTCGAAATACGAGAATCCAATAAATCCGTCACTTGACACGTTGCGTTAGCGAATCTCGTGCAATTCTTGCTAAATAAAGATCCCTTTTTCTAATTGAAAACACCAATTCTATTACACCAATTTTGCTGAAATTAAAGAATACTGTAAATTATTTGCAAAAGGTAAATTTTGATTGTCAAAATGGTCAGAACCGTAAACAAAAGAACCCAGTAACCCACAATCATTTTAATAAATTTTGCGCATGCGCAGTGAAGACCAACCGGGCTGATTTCGGGATTCCAACGCCTACTCGAACGTTCACTTTTCGAACATTGGAACCAAAGGCGACTCTTCGTATAAATCTCAACAGTATTCGGTTATAGCCACTACAACTTAGGAAACTTATATCATTGTTTTTAGATAAGATATAGTTGTTCAATGAGCTTCCAGGAGAAACCAATAGATGTGGCCACAATCAGTGTTGAAACGAGGAAAGGAAAACTGGATGTTTTCTCCACGTTTACCTAATTTGTTCGGGTTCGATTTGTTGATTGAATGGCGAAGGCAAATATTTCGTAGTATTTGAAAAACTCTAAACTGCTCGCAGAGTACTTATTCTAACTAATTCCAGTGTATCATTATTAGTATTCTATATTCCAATAATTAAAGTATTGAATTAATATAATATGAAGTTTAAGGTCTAGTCTTTAGTAGTTAACAAACAAGAGAGGAGAAAACTGGGAAAACCGCAGATACTTTTACATGCACTGGAAGTCACACACTGAAGATAATGATAAACCCACTGATTGGAGCCAGTTTCTTACTCAAATTTTGATTCTCGATAATATATTCTTGATGCTTTAAATACTTTAAAGTTTGCACGGTTTGCACCTACTGCCAACTGGAGCAGACAATCAAATCTAAAAATGTCAAAGTGACATAACACAATATTTTACAGATTTACAGTTAGGAATGGGATGCGTATATGACCAGAGGGCAGAGGTATTGTCGGATGGTTGTCTTTGTCATCATGAGATGAAAATAAAAGAATTCCCTGATAAGGAAAGTGTATTCATATCACAACAACCCCTTATATAAGTTCGTATCTTACCCCACGTCGTTTCAGTGATTATCTCTCTTTTCACTCGAGATTATATTATTACTTTATCTTTATCTTCGACGTACTCCCCTACCCAGTGCCCTCCCACCACTGAAAAAAAAGGGGGGAATACGCTGGAACTCTTATGTCATCGGCAGTGATTGGTCAGCACACATGGGCATGCTCGCCATATGGTAATAGGCATTTTTACTAACCAATCATTGATAGACTATAAATATCAAGACAATGCTTATATCTAATATTCGTTCAGGACTCTCACCACTAGGTGACAATACTGTCATTACCAAATACCGAATTTCAGCCTAAAAGTAGTATTATTACTTTTTGATACTTTTAACAATAAATTAGATACCAAATAAAACCGGACAACTTCTAGGTTAATTTAGTAATAATGCAATGTTATTAGATGTTGGTCAACGAAATAGTTGCACAAAAATTATTTTAGAAATGTATTTAAATATTTTATTACCTACAAAAGATATATAAAATCACAATGTAGCTATTAAATTTATTCTATTAACTCTCTAGGAGTTGAAATATTTTCTTGCATCCATTTTATATATCTCATCTCATTGGCTTCAACAACTTGGAGCAACTTTCCGCCGGTTTCCGACATCTTCTCGTATTTCAGCGAATTCTTGGTATCAGCAATTATTTTCAAAACCTCCTGTACAGATGCTGAATACAAATCTTGATCTTCAGAGTTAAAATTTCTTGACAAGGCTTTAAACTTTGCCATAAACTGTTCGTTCAGTAAAACACCCAAATATAGAGCGAGTCTTAAATAGTTTATTATAAAATAGCAGATTATGATTTTAAGAAATACAGTAATTTACCTGGCATTGCCTGGATCAATCTTCGTCGTAACCTCAATTAATTCCTGACACATCTTTAATTTATCTTCCAGAAATTTGTTGGATATTTCAATTTCATCGTCAATTCTATATGACTGTACCAGCGAGTGTTTTATGGCATAAGCTAGGTAATGATTTGGATGTAAAAATACTTCTAGTTTGCTCAAGAATTCCTCTAGCTCTTCCATTTTAGGTTTTTTTTCAGTTTCCTTGTTTACTTCTTTGGTAAGGTGGTCGACAAAATCTCCGATTTCTTTGTTGGGTAATTTAATACCGCACTTGTTACATGTCCAAAAAGTGTTATCGTCCAGAGGATTTGTGGGCAGTTGAATTCCTTTGCAAGGCTCCTCTTCTGTTCCTAGACATATCAGTGCGCTAAAAATTAAATATTGCTTTCTTACGTTTGTTTGCAAAGTCATAATTTTGCACACACATTTGCGTGCGCAAAATTGTATTTTGCGCACGCTTACCCTTGGTTGTTTTGCACACAATTTCGTACACGGATTTGAATTAGAACCATTGTTGAAATAAACAAAACACCAGTTATTGAAATCGTAGTGACGGCTCCTTGCTATAAAATTTTGAAAAGCCGTCACTGTCAAACGCTTAAATTTATGGGTGTCATTTGTTGGCAGTTTTAATAGACTCATTAAAAAAACGTATAAAAAATATTGTTCCTTACTCTTACGCAAAGTGTCTTCTCCGCACTTAACTACTGTCCGAACTCCACTTCGTATCGTTCGTGCATTCGCAGTTGCGTGCGGACAAGACTCACTTTGCGCACTTGTTAGGAAATATACTATTTTTTGGAAGAAAAAACACTAACATAGGAAAAAGTAAGGTTTTTTTATGTCAAAAATGCACTTTTTTGACACACAAACAAAAAACTGAAGTTTGCCCTGGAAATAGAAGAGTAGGTCTGAGATAACTTTATAAAAAAGTTTGAATGTCGAAAATGTCATAAAATGTACCGATTTTAATTTTTTTATAAACTTATCTCAGACGGGCGTTTTAATACTACGCCTTGCTACGAAGGTTTTTTTATGACACCTTTTATATCATAAAATGATTTTTTTTCAAGTAATCTGTATGTAGAAATAGTTGTATAAAAATAGATTTATTTGCAATTTAGGTACCTAACAAAACATTTTGTATATGTTTTAATCTTTTTCTTCTTGAGCCTCATAAATGAGCCTTAATCATATTTTTTTTTCAAAGATCCAACATTCCAAAACATCTTCTTGGTCTTGGATCGAGGTTCATAAAAATGAAAACAGCTTCACTCTCCACCAAGTTCTGAGTATGTAAAACTAATAGCAATTTTGGGTAGCCGATCTAGAGCGCTCTGAGAGTATTTACATCCTTTGTTTGCTCAATATGAATATAAGGATGGTAAGAGCGATCACCCAAAAACGTTATTTTTCTGAAATTGCGCAATATTGTATAAGTTTTACATTTAATTGATTAGTTCTCTAAAAAAGAACGTATTTAGAATCTTTAAGTTTAAAATTAAAAGTAAAAAATATTATTTTTGTTCTGTATTGGCACTACCGACCTTTAAAAATTTTCGTCAGTAAATTGAACGAAATAGAACTAGTTCTAATCCGTAAATAAATTCATCACTTCTTTGATGAACTTATAAGACGACAAATTTGACATCAAATTAATGAATTTATTCACGGAAAATGTCGGTGTAAAACTAGCACACATAATGTGAGGTGCCTAGCCATCTTACTAATATTTAAAAGGTAATTAACCATAAAGGATTTATCAAGGTAGAGGTCTTTATTTACATTTTTCAATATTGGCGTGATAAACAAACCTCCATACAGTGTTGCCAGGATTACTCTGCTAGTAAATTGGCACATCCTTTTTTTGAATGATATCTTGCGAATCTTTACACCACGAGAGTACTGTTACGATTCGCAGCAACGCCGCATGGGAGGCGGGGCAACGCGTGTTGGTTGGTGGAGCTTTGCGACCTATCCGCGCTGCGTCATGGCTGACACGAGTGATTTATTGCTCGGTTTAATCTAGAAGGCAGTTGTTTACAACCTTTTTTTTACGTGAGATTATTCAAGAATTCTTATAAAGAACTTTCTAGGTTTTTCTGTAATTTTAGGATTGTATATAAAAGGCGCATAGAACGCGCAGAGTAGAGTAGTCTTATTTTAAGCGAGCTACAAGTAAGCTAAAGTACGAAGCGATAATAGAAGGCTATAAAGTGTTAATTAGTGAGTTATTTACTAGTCGAATTGTACCTGTGTGTATTTGTGGAGTAAATAAATAGTGTTTCCGTTTTAAATCGTTACACTGGAATTATTGAACCCTGAGTTCGCAACAGTACTATTGCTGTAACAATCATTTTTTAATGGTGATTAATAGAACACCTATGACTTTTAAGTTTGAAATAAACACCTATGACGATAAAAGAAAAAAAAATACGTTCAAGATGGCCAACTGTTCACAATCGGCAACCTTGCAGAATCCTGTGACACGTGGTTTATGTCAGTTTATGACAATTCCTTCATGGATTTTTTTTTGGTTTCCTGAATGTTTTAAGAGTTTTCCGCCGACTTTTTCGCTTTTAGCGATCGTTTCTGTGTTTTAATTTGTTTGTTAGCCATGGTGAGACAATGTTTTGTGTGTACAACTTGGGATTATAAAAATAAATCTGGGAAATTCTGTTTTCACCGGTAAGCTCATTTGTGTTTTGTGGTTATGTTGTTACTCGGCCCTTGGCCTTTAGCCATTGGCGTCGTTTGAATTGTTATTCTATTATTAATCTTTAATCTAAAAAAAACTCAATAAATGGGTATAGTAGGTACTTTTCAAAAATCATTTAAATATAATATATTTGAATATTTTGGTCTGCATAAAAATGCAGACGCATGCTGCGTAAAAATCGTATACTTGTTTCCTTAAAAAATAATACGCCTATGTGTGCTTATGTCATCTGGAGATGTGTCCTTGGAGATTCAAATTGCGCCATATTGTTTTTAGCAATATTGGCAGTTTTCTGCTTTTCCTCTACCCGAACAACCCGCAAGCCTCCAAGTATGCGGTTTGTATATCATGCCAAGTAAACAAGTGCCAATTTATGATTAACTCGCGGGGTCTATTTATTTACTCCATTGTCAGTGTAATTAACCATGGTCGTAGTTTATATGCTATTTCAATAATATACAGTGTCAAAAAACTCTGGAATATTGCAACTATCTGGAAAACTACTGATTTTATTTTTCTGAAAGTTTGCGTATTATTATAGTAAATAACAGTGCATAACGTTAGGATGTAAGGACGATCGCTAGTATACAGGGTCGGCCACAAAGTATAGTAACTTTCTTAATTCATACCTAACACCCTGTATATTATTTAAGATTTTCAGAAGAATACTCATAAAGACCATTTTAACGCTATACGATTTTATAACTTTATTTGAGGGAATGATATAAAATTTCTAATAAGTAAGTAACTATGTACTTAATTACCTACTTAATTATTCAAAACTCAAGTTTTTGGAAAGGTGTACCTACCTATAACAATGATAGGTGTAACAATGATAGCTAACGTCAAAATGATAAATTAATTGTTAAACAAATTTTCCTATTAATTAAAATGGTGTCTTTGACTCAGAGGGCAGGGAATATGTAACAGTAGCGTCACTCTATCACGTGACCGCTCCTCGCTAACAATTCTTCCCCTCTTACTCTATACTGTATATTCTCTATACTGTGATAGGGTGGGATAAGGCTACGCGACGGTAAGAGAACGCAGCAGGAATTATGTGATCTGTTTAATCAGCGGTACCCGAAACGGGTTACAATAACTCAATCTTGTGTAAGCAAATTGGTGAAAAAATGCAACGAAACGGTAACTGTGAAAAACAGACGCAGATCAGGCAGACCAAAGGCAGCCACTAGCGGTGATGTGGGTTTGAATGCTTTAATTGACTTGCAAGATAATCCAAAGCAAGAAACCAAAACGTGAGTCGTCAGTCAGTTTTAAATTCGCGACATTCCGCGAATTACGTTTGATAATGTTTTATGGGAATTCAGAGATAGACTCGGCTACTGCCAGCTCAAACTGGCAGACATTTGGACACCTTATATAGCTATTTGTGTATTAAGAACTAAAAGTGATATTTTGTCGCTCGATGAGAAACATTAGACATATAATTTTTTCTACAAATCATGCCAATACAAAACACTCATGATACATTTGGTAATAATTTTAATTGACAATGTCAAATATTTGTCAAAAACAAACAGAACTCAACAACTAAATACCAGCCCTTGCGTTTGTATTATAAATAGTAGGTGCGCGTCAAAAACGATGTTGTTGCTCGCCGCGCCACAAAATAACACATAATTAATTACTCGGCAAAGAACCTTTTTGGAAGCGCGAACAGCATAAATGCTGTTTCGTGCTTGATTGTAGAAAAAAGCAGTTTGTTGGTAAGTAGGAATTAGGTAATTAGGTACATAGGTACTTTAGAAATTCCTTCAAACAAAGTTATAAAATCGTATATCGTTGAATTGGTCTTTATGAGTACTCTTAAAATCTGAAATAATATACAGCGTGTTAGGTTTGAATTAAGAAATTTGGTATACTTTGTGACTGATCCTGTAAACTTGCAAACCTCATTTCACCCTCAGATATTCCAGACTTTTTTGACACGCTATACTGCCTTAACTGAATTTTGCTTTGTTTTTCCATAAATAAAATTATAATTTTAATTATTATCTGAAGAAGTCAATATTATTGGATTAAGACGTTACATTGCTCCGGATCAAAGTTATTTGACATGATGCTGTAGTTGGATTTCATGTTATTACAGGAATATTGCGTTTTACAATAACTGGGCCTAGAAAATGTGTGCGGCTCTATGGCCCCAGCGGGTAAGCTGATTACACAGCCGAGGCTTTGGAAAATTGTTTAGATGAAATCAGTAGTGGGTGATGTTTCTCACAGAAAAAGCAAAAATAAAAAGAAAGTAGCAGTGAGATTAATTTTAAATAAACTAAAAAAAGACGGTAGGAAGACAGCTCATATTTACATTTTAAGAGGAACAAAACTTTATTCACTGCATGATTTTTTTGGCAGACTATTTCCTATAAACTCAAGGGGATTGACACCTTAACAAAAATAACTTAAATCTCTGTGAAAGAGACGTGAAAATAAACTGGTCAACAAAAAAATCGGCACACGCATTTTTTCGTGTCATATATAACCAGCTGTAACTTTTTAATTAAGTAACCGTTATAAATACGATTTGCATGGTCTGAAACTTTGTTTCCTCTAGACTAAGAAACCGGATATTTTTTTTAACTGACATTATTTTTACTATACAGGATGTGAAACAAAGTGGTACAAAAATTGCAAAATTTTGATGAAATGCAATTTTGCATAAACTTTTTTCCTTACCGTTTACCACGCTGAATTTTCATACAGAGCGAAAGGTTAGTACAATACAAACAGCACATTATAAAATACCGGGCAAGCAGACCTGGTGTCTGCTTATTTTATAATGTGCTATTTGTATTGTGCTAATTATTTCACTAATTTTACCTCATTTTTAACTTTTGCCGTAACTCGTAATGTTTTTGAATTTATATTTTCACGTACCAACGTGTTTAGACTTGAGCCCTGAAGAAGTTTAAGTTTATTAGAAGAAACGTCGGCGAATAGTTCGTAGTTTAATTTAATTCTGTCGCAAACCGCCAATTCAACAAACTAATAACCAACTTGAGCGAAACATCTTGGACTTCCAATGTCTTCATTGAGTTTTTTTTTATACGACGTTTGGAGCAGTGGAATGTCTGTTCGAAACGTCGTTACGTCCTTTGCAAGTAGAGTTCAGTAACACAGAATTCATACGATAAGAGGAGAAATATCGAAATCGGGAATTGCAGAGCACGCTTGGTCCGAACACCATAATATTAAGTGGTCGGAAGCCAAGATTGTTCATAGGGAACAGCACTGATAGAAACGAAAGTTTAGGGAAGCAGTCTTCATTGGAAGCAATGAGGGCGTCTTTAGTAAACCAAGTTGCGACGTCTTTTCGGTACGGCATCCGTTGATACGGCGGACGAGTGCGGGTCGCTGGACGCGTGGCGGTGGCGACAATCCGCCCAATAGGAATGCTGGGCGTGTTTAGCTGTGTTAGTACATAAGCAAGTAGCGTCGAGCTTAATGCTCAGTATCACTTGGAAACGAGCAGAGATTCCACTGCTCGAAACGTCGTGTAAAAAACTCAATAAAGACAATGGAATGGTGAGATGTTGTACAGAGCAGAAGCAGGCGACATCCACCAGCGTATTTTAGATCAAACACTGCATGGCAGATGGCTCTCAGTTCGAGAAGCAGCCCATATTGCTCTGTACCTCGCTGGTTATCGGAACCAGAACGAAGTGAAAAGAAATGTAAGTGATTACCAATTTGTCGATCAACCCATCTGCATACCGGTTTCAGGGTCTACCCCTCATCAGTACAGCTTTGGCTGGTCGACAAATTGGAAATCTCGTTTCATCGGTTTAAAACCGGGAATGTACGGAGTATCGGTGGGATGTTGTACAGAGCAGAAGCAGGCGACATCCACCAACGTATTTTAGATCAATCACTGCATGGCAGATGGCTCTCAGTTCGAGAAGCAGCCCATATCAACCGATGAAACGAGATTTCCAATTTGTCGACCACCCAAAGCTGTACTGAAAAAGAAGAAGACTCCGTAACCGGTATGCAGATGGGTTAATCGACAAATTGGTAAATACCTACATTTCTTAAAGACAATGGAAGTCCAAGATGTTTCGCTTAATAGTACATCATTGCCTACCACCTTTAAACAAAGATAACCAATTTATCCTCTGCTCGGCAAAGTTTCTCAACGGTCAATGAACCTTAACATCATAGACCTCGACAATTTTCAATAACTCTTAGGCAATTGGCCATAACCCTAATGAGACGAGCAAGAGATGAAAACCTTTTAAAAGGAAATAATTCTAAACTCTTAGTTTCAGCTTGAATAAGAACATTAAAGTTTCTTTCGTACTTCTGGTAGCTGTTCAATGATATAGGGACTCTTTCTTGTAACCTGAACAGGCTATTCTGCTGATGATTTCTGTAACCACTCGGGTCCGTAAAACCACCTTGCATGGTTCTCAAGAAACTCTTTGGGCAAACAACCTCGTGAAAGAAGGTCTGCCGAATTTTGTTCAGATGGTACATAATTTCAAAATTCTGAAGGTGCAAGCGATGTTGCGTGCGATTTAATCCATGCTAATGCAACGGCTGAGTCAAACGACAAATGAACACTGCTTATTTCCTGTGTCAAAGCCGAAAATATTTTATTATATATCTAACTGCGATAGTAGGAATGCAGCGCCTAATTCTAGACGAGGAATACTAATAGTTTTTAACGGTGCAACTCGAGTTTCAGATACCAATAAATGAACATGAACTTGACCAGTTGTGTCTATTTTTCTAACATAAACGCATCATCCACATGCCCTTTGCGACGCATCAGAAAAGCCATGGATTTCGGCTCTGGTCAGGTTCCTACAAGCTGCTTGTCGAGAAATCTGTAACTGATTCAATTCTGGGAGTTGAGAACCACTCGGTTGCAAGTTCTCGAGGAATTTCCTGGTCCCATGGAAGATTTAAGGACCACATCCCTGCAAAAGAATTTTTCCTCGAATAATGACTTTGCAGAGATTGAACTAAGTAGACCCAAAAGGTCAAAGATTCTTGCAGATTGCAGACCGTATTAAACGTTTTATCAAGGTTTGACAGACATCTTGTTGCTAAATACGATTCACTTGCCGCGCCATATACCACAGTGTTTAAGGAGAAAACTTGAAGCTCGTCTTCTTGCTTAGATTGCCAAAGAATCAGTTGCAGACCTTTAAACTCGTCAGTAACCAAGATCTGCCGATACATTTTACAAATATCAGCTGAGATAACAAATGAATGTTGTCTAAAACGGATCAAAATCGACACAAGATCCCCTTGTACTGTGAGACCGATCATCTGAATGGAGTTGTAAGATTGACCAGTAGATGTTGGAAATTAACAATTAAAGACTTCTCTTAGTATAGTAGTTGCTCTATCAGTACGAACGACTGCATGATGTGGAGAAAAGAATATTGTCTGTTCATTGTCACTTAAAGCAAATGGCGACATGTGTCCAAGTTCCTCATATTACTGCATGAATCCCACATAATGGTCTCGTAACTTCTGCTTATTCGTCAGCCTCTTTTCCAAAGCCAGAATTTGGGCTGTCGCTTTTTCCTTAGAGGAACCTAGACTTGATACTTCTTTTTTTCAATGGAATTGACACAATAAACCATCCATCATTATTGCGAGGAAATGTTTCTTGAAAATGTTCTTCGACCCTTTGTTCCTCCTCTGACAATAAAGGTTTTGTCTGAAATTCCTCAATCTCCCAGAACAATGACCTACCGCAAATGACCTAGAAGGCAAATTACTTGTAACTCGAGGAAGTATTAAACACTTAACCTTCTCTTAACCCACAAGACCTGCTAACACGTGTTGGAGTGTCATGAATGCGGCTGACAGAAAAATCACTTGAATCTTGTTTCACTTGCAACTGAGAAGCCAATTCGTTGGTAATAAAATTAGACTTGACGAGCTATCCATTAACGCTCGACAAATGGGGACATTATCTTTATTGGGGTGGGCGATTCTTGGGGTACGGTCCTACTATGGTGAGGAGAGATGGACAAACAAAAACGACTTCTGTTGATCCTCTCAGCTATATATATTTTTTTTGTCTTTAAACGTTTCAGTTCATCAGTGGTTACTACAAAACATACATTACACATAAAACAAAAACAAAATATTAATAATATTGTAAGGGGGAACAGGGGGGTGGTTCTTTCTTTGAAGGATTACTATGAGGATTTTGAGTTATTTTAAATACTTAAAAAGAAGTGTCTCGGGCGCCACCCTCTATGGGTTTTATGTGGTAGAGAGGCCACCGAAGAAATGCCTAACGGGTAAGCCTTTAAACAGTGGAGAATGAATCTCAGTATATGTTGTTTTATTCTTAGAGGCGAAAGTCACACAACACGCATTCAGTCCACCAACAGATTCAAAGATTTAGTAGTCAAGATTGATAATTTATTATCACAATATTTCCAACTAAACAGATAAGAAACTCTTGAACTTTATAATAAATCTACAGAAAGTCTAATTCGGAAAGAGAAGGGTATAAGTGAGGAAATCGGAGGAGATTATGGATGATAACAGTACGGAATGGGGCGCCACTATCAAATGGATAAACTACTAATGTGTAATACTCGAATAACCCCTAAACGCTTCCCTAATTTTCGAGTACCGACGGTGTGAGTTTGAGGAGCCCTACTAATGCCAGGCACCCGTGTAATGATTGTATGTGGGGCCCTACTACTGCCAGGCACCCGTGTAATGATTGTATGTGGGGCCCTACTACTGCCAGACACCCATATAGTGAATGTTTTAGGAGCCCTGCTAATGCCAGCCACCTGTGTAATGTTTGTATGTGTGTGCGGGGCGCTACTACTGCCAGGCACCCGTGTAATAAATTGTTGAGGAGTCCTACTAATGCCAGACCCCCGTGTAGTGATTGTGTGTTTGGGGCCCTACTACTGCCAGGCACCCGTGTAATGAATGTTTGAGGAGTCCTACTAATGCCAGACCCCCGTGTAGTGATTGTGTGTGTGAATTTCGGTTAAACGGTATTCCTTACTTTTAACTCTTTAGGGAGCTCTTTATTCTTTGGCTGCTAGCAATGGAATCCCCATAGATTATCCAAATAGATGTAAGTGTCAAAGTCAATCAACTGAAGTGACGATTATGACAGGCCAAATTTTGCTCCCAAACCAAAGCTGCCACAGCTGACAAGTGACACAGCGCATTCGCATTGCATTTCCATTAGCGATCAACTTAATCATTTACCTACCCGAATCGTAACAATTGTCCATACATAGGTTTTTTTTATCCACAGGTAATGTCTACTATATCAAATAAATATTCATTTAGTAGACTGTGTGAATATTACATAATTTTCCAGCCAGCTAGATGAATATCAATTTGAAATGGCCTTAATTTCAAAAACCACTTACTCACCTGCTCCATTAAAAGAATAAACTGTTATGTACAACAACCATTTATTAAAACACTAAAATACACGAACATTGAGGCCTTACTATATACAACTTACGTTTTTATATAACTTAAAAGGAAAAAAGATCTATTTAAATTGTATTATCAGCAAATGAACACATAAACATCTAAAAATATCACCTAAAATTATTCTCTGTGTCCGACTGAATTATCAGGAACAAATTATTTTCTTGTTGGGCTTTTCTAAAAAAAGAAACATACACATTAAGAAGAAATAAATATAAAATATTGTGATTTTGTGATACTAATAGTTTTACGCCCCTAACACTTGACTTAGTAATTACACAATGTGTTTCCTTATTGCAAAAAATAAAATGAGTAGAGTTGTTTGACTTTTAGTTCAAAATTATCTAGTGTAACGGGCAAAGTCAAGAAGTGTTTATCAATTTTCTGTAATGAAAGTTCAGCCATTTATTGGAGAATATTGGGGAGTGCTTTGCTTTCCCCCAAGATGCTGCGGACATATCGAAAAATCTATTGAGAGCGTCAGATTCAAATTTTGAGGAATGATTTTTATTATCAAAATGCTTAGACTTCACAGTAAAATGTTTCATTAAGGGCCATTTGCATACCTTCCCCAAAATGTTGATCTAAGGTGAAACTTAAAATTTCCCATATAAAATGCATTGATGTCACTCGATCTGTCACTTACCAAATTTTCTAAGAAAAGGTGTGCAAATGTCCCTTAACCAGGTTTATACCAAGCAAATTTAGGTTAACTTAAAGTTAACGACTCCTAAACCATAGTTATAAGCACGAGTAACCATGGTAGGGCCTTAAGGGGGCCAATAAAGGAAGCCTTAACTAGATGCACTTAAAAATTGCTTGGTGCAAATGGCCCATAAAGCATTATTTTTAAGTAACATAAAGGACACAGACACAATTAAAAATTTAAGCAATAGGTTTTATGTTTTAAGGGTTTTCTTAAACTGATTGGCGAAAATATTGCTCTTGACCAACTGAATGAGGAAAAATGCATAAAACTTATTACTTAAGTTTATAATTCTGTCTATGCCCTTAATTAACAAAAAGTTGTGTCAAAAAATCGTGACTTTTTGTTATGATGGATTCATCAAGAAAAGATAAAATGATTTGAAATCATTTGTTCATCCAGATTACAAGTAGTCGGTCCATTTTTTAAAAGTTTAAGTAATAACAACTAAAGATATGTTGGTCCTTAAGTTAATGTAGAAGTAGAGTGCTCTACAGCCATTAAGAATCACTTTTACACCTCAAGGGTAAACTTAAAGTAAAGTAAAGTTAAACGAAAGAAAATTTAAGTATTAGACAAGTCAACAACACACGCGAGTATAGCCCATGGTGAGATATGGTTTAACTATATTCTGCACCTCCAGAGCTGTACAAGGGTACAGACTCAAACAGGGTAGCGCGACCCAAAACTCCTTAGGGGGGTTGAAATCTTCATCCGTCAGGAGCTCCACTTTGAAAGCTCTGCACATTCAGCGTCAAATTGCAGGGGATAAACAAAATTATATCAAGTCCTTCCTTGCAGAAAGTACCATGGACATATTGTGCATAATGGAACATTGGATGAATGAACAGAAAAATAGGCATTGTATAGCTGTTGAGCCATATGATGACTGCTCACTACTGCTGTAGTAACATAGGTAATAAAGTAAATTGAGGAAGAAACGATCTAATATTTTCGAACTTGACATTGAAGTGTGGCCTTTTAAAAATTTAACAAATTGCAAAGGAGAAACAGAAATTAGACATCTAACAGAAGTCCATTTACTTTGGGCATGTTTGTATTGTTTTGAAACCTGGTTAACCACCTGGTAAATAACTGATTTGACATTTGATATACGAAGGTTCCTGAAAACCTGGTTATTTTCGGAACAAAATTAATTATCACCACTACCATCAGTGACCAGCTGTCATACAATCTTAGAGAAAAAAATAGAAAACAGGATACAGGGTTCTCTTTTCAGCAACAAATGGTTTACTGTTGGGTTTACTATTTTTATATTTGAGACCTGATACCTAATAATCCATGAAAAACAATCCAAATTTCATAAACAGTTCAAAAAACCCACAATGTTGACAGATTAACTGAGAAAACCGAAGACTGATGTTTGGTAGCTTCAGAGACACTTTTGACGTACCATTTTCAGAAGCACCATTCCATATATAACTGGTTTTTCAGGATTCACAGGATTACCATAAATAACAGAACAGCTAATCATAACCGAGGTTGCAAATGGTACACCTGTCTTGATTAGGTACGTCATCATTTTCTGTACAAATTTCAAAGCTTGCTAGATGAAGTTTTATATTGAACACCCCATACATGTGGGAACAATTTTAAGGCGTAGGAAATTTTTTTGTTTTTTAATAAAATTTGCCCCTGTACTTGAGGTTGGGACACAAAAAAGAAGTTTCCTACTTATGCACCTAAACATATTTGACCTTTGTTATTTTTAATTAAAACAAACTGATTTTTTTGCAAATTTTATAGTATTTGAAGTCATGTATAATAGGATTACTTTCATATTTCATTACCTATATGCAATTGAGACATGATTTTTAATAGCAATTTTGATTAGAAAAAGTGTTGACTGAGACAACAACAGTGCACTTCCAGTCTCTTCAAATAATAGCCCCAGTACATTCTCATTAAAACATGAGATTGGACTAGAATCAAACTAAAAAAAATAGCTACTAGAGTTAATGCTGAAAATGTTGCACTGTGCAAAACTCACTGCATCACTTTTCCAATAAAGCATACCAAACTGCACAAATGTTACCAATCATCAGGCATAAAAATTGCTCTAGTTTTGCAATAGGGTCTCTAATAATTGAAAAAGATTAAAGCTATAATAGCTGTGGCTGTTATAGTTATTTACTGTATATAGGAAGTCATCTTTATGTTCTATAATTATAATTATTTAGAAGTGACTCTGCCCCGAGTCTTAAAAAAATATAGGGAGAAAATACAGCTGCCTCCTAGTTAACTCTTGGGGCAGAGGCAACTCACATTTATTAAACAGGACATTGGAGTAATATATTTTGCATTATACATGTAAAGCCTAATGAAGAAGACACAACTTATTATAGAGACAGTCAGGGACAAAGTTATAGCAAATTTAAATCTCCACATTTGCATTCAAACTGTGGACCTCTTTTCATGCATTTTTTAATAACTTTATAGACTAGAGACTCAGCCTACCACAACAAAACATTTCATGTTTTTTTTTTAATTAGTTCTCTATGCATGTATCATGCGTACTACTAGGAAAGTAACCAAATTCTCCGACAAATTGCATGGAAAGTAAGTAGAAATTTCTATTATTATGTGAAAAAGTTGCAGTTACTAAAACAAAAAAAAATCATCTACTGTACTTACTTTGATCTTGCCTCTGGATTTTTCTGAACAGTCCAACCCTTTGAGAAACAGCAGGGCAGAGACAACCAAATTTTAAAGTGGACTATTCTGTTTGCTATTGACTTATCAATCCATGTTAATTATAGCTGCAGCTGCTAGAGAAACAGCAGGGCAGAGACAACCAAATTTTAAAGTCGACTATTCAGTTTGTTAATGATTTATCAATCCATGTTAATTATAGCTTTGCAGTCCCTTCTTGCTTGCATTGAAGTAGTTCTTTGAATCACAGTCACCAATACCTACACAAAACAAAACTGATTTTTCAAATTACAATTATGCATAATATTATGCATGAGATTAGCTTTAGTGGTTATTGTATCAAACCTACTTACATTGCTACACTGGACATTGCTTTGACGTTTTTTAAATTCTTAAGGAGGATCTGGGTTACTGTGGCGGGATCCCTCGCCAAATTTGATTTTTGTGCCTTGTTAAAATCAATGTTTCAATCAACCAAGTAACGGCTTCGCTTAGGGCCCCTTATAGGCTGCATAGCGGGCCCCCGCCGTCGCGTTGCACGGTGTTATGGTTGATAAGCCACTCCCTCTGTCCCTCTTGTTTTCTAGGTAGGAACACCACCATTACCCACATATCACACCAAACCACTTAATAACGTGATACACCCGAAAATTTTATATTAAATTTATATTTAAAACCAGAAATAAACTAAAAGATTATAATATTCATAAACACAAAAACGACGCCATTTTTGCGATACAAACAAATCGAATCGGGTTCGGCATTTCGGCTGTTTCCGCGTAGAAATCGGCCAAAACCGGAATTTTTAGATGGGGTGGGGGCTTGGGAGCTTTTTTTGAAATGTCAAACTTCCTCCTTCAGAGCCCCCTATGTCAGTCTTTTATCTATTTGGATAATCTATGGGAATCCCCTTCGGCTGTCATGCTCCCGTCTTTTATATCCGTTCAACAATCCTAACAAGCCTACTGTCTAATTTTAGAAACTGGTCCTGTATTATCGGGTAGGGTTGCCAAACTATTTAATGTAACTAGACAGGTTTAGCATTTGACAAATTACTGAATTTTGAAACTGACAACATTGAAATACTATTAACCTTCTAATCTGAATTTGACACCAAAGAGGTTGCATGTAAACTGAACTAGTTAGGCCATCGTCACATATATTTCCTTATTAAAAACCATTCCTGTTAATAAATTTGCTCCACATACTTTACCTAAAAAAAATATTCTAAGCAATTTCGGCTTCTTCTGCACTCCCAGATCAACTCTCATAATGTTCATGCCTAGCGGCCCTTTGTTGATACCCTTTGTTGCTCCTACAGCTAATCCTGAGACATTACAAGGGTTGCCGGGCATGCGCCATAAAGTAAATCAAATTTCTCTCTTTTCAAAATTTCCAATCGTTCAAGAGAAACAATAAAAAATAAGCCCAAGTCAAAATTAAAGCTCAGACAATATCAACAACACTAGTAAGATTGTAAAAGAAATAAAATAAATTCCTACCTATAATCCATTCAGTTATTTTTGGCATCAAGCATTGCCATGGAATTTCTCTGGTGTAACATCCATTGCGATTGTTTGTTTACTTGTCGTCAAAACAAATTTGTCAAGATGTGTCATTAAAATTTCACGGTTGCCAATTTTTTTACACATAACACGGGCATTTTGTAATTTGTTATTAAAAAAACTGTGTTATCCTAACAATAAGATGTCAAAAGTAATTAACACTAATCAGTAACCATAAAAGTGAATAACGTGAAAATGCGAATATGCATAAAAAAATGCTACCACCAATTCAGAAGACACCTCCCCCAGAGTTGCCCTCTATGACCTTGCTTAAAAGTTGACAATGTTTTTGGGGTAAGCACTAACTCTGCTTTGCTCTATACCTACATTTTTCAGTTATTGGATGTTTCAGGACTGGAAATAATACTTATGATTCCAATGATTCCATGCTAATAACGTTTGACATCAGACACGACACCTGAAAACAATGCAATTGTAGAACTATTAATACGCAAGTAGGTAGATATTCCTAATTCAACAAACAAATGTTGCTTTTTTGTGTGCATGACGCACGTATATAGGTAAATACAACAAATTACCACAGTATAAGGAATAATACATTATATCAGTATCGTCAGTTCGTGTCGGCACTTTTGATATTTCCAAAACTAAAGCGTGCCGCGCGCACCTGCACCCGGCAATTTTCTCGAATAGTTACGAGCGGACAAACACATGCAATGCCCTGCCAAAACCGGCCAAAACCGGTTTGGTGGTGCATCGCCGGCGGACGGGGCAAGGGGAGGGGAGTTTCAATTTTTCGACCGACTGACGTTACTGATATAATGTATTATTCTTTATACTGTGCTACTACTAACGGCGGCGCTATTCGCCTTTTATAAAAAATCTTAAAAATACAGAAAAACCTAGAAAGTTCTTCATAAGAATTCTTGAATATTCTCACATAAAAAAAAGGTCGTAAATGACGCAGCGCGGATAGGTCGGGAAGGTCCCACCTACAATGTTGCCCCGCCTCCGGGCGCGGCGTCGCAGCGTACCGTAACATTGCCCTCCTCCTAAGGCTGTTCGTCCCGAACAGGTAGAGTTCCATGGTATCGTGCTAATCGATCCAGATGAACAACCTTCATCTTTGACCTGGAGTCCGCTGGATCCTATACACCACGTCATTAATCTTTTTTATAATTATATTATAAGGCCCTTCCCAATTTTAGTATTCTTCATTCTTCCTCGGATTATTTCACCTAGGAAATCCAGGAATTCCTCGTTGAAAAGAAACTTGAATCTTTGAACGTTTCAACTTTATACTGCTTGGTTTAATTTTTATGTAATACAGGATTCATATGGAAACTGAAAAATATTGTTCATTCAGCCAAGATACTATCTTTACGTCTGATTCTCTTGATTAATTACATGCTGTGTTTACCTATATACATGCGTTATGCACACAAAAAAGCAATAATTGTTTGTTGAATTAGGAATATCTATCTACTTGCGTATTAATAGTTCTACAATTGCATTGTTTTCAGGTGTCGTGTCTGATATCAAATGTTATTAGCATGGAATCATTGGAATCATAAGTATTATTTCCAGTCCTGAAACATCCAATAACTGAAAAATGTAGGTATAGAGCAAAGCAGAGTTAGTCCTTACCCCAAAAACATTGTCAACTTAATGATAAAGTGTACAAGCACTTGTCCTGCTGGAAGAACTTCCTGAAGTACGTTTGTACAGACCTCTTGGTCCTGCCAGCAGGACGATTCAGCGCTCGTAAGATTGTCCTTCCAAGAGGACTGCTGACGTCCTACTGGCAGTACCTATAAATGTATTATTAGCAGAAATATAGTAAAAGTTGTTTTTGAGGGAGTTCAGTAACGTAGAATAGACAAAAAAGAAAAGATAACAAAAACGTTATTTTATAATTACATTTAAAACCATGGTCTTGATCGCATAAAACATGCCTTTTGTTGTACATGTCTAATACGGCTACAAATAATGCATTTTATTTACACCCTCTGCCTATCATTAGCAATGAAACAAGAGCGTGGTTTCCTCCAATATGTATTGGTCGGTCAGCTATTGGCACTTCTTCTGCGTCTGCGGCTGGTAATAATTGTTGCCATGAATAACATTTTCAATTGTGGTACCTTGATTTCATTATTCCATTTCTTCTTTATCAGTTCATTCAGTAAAACTCGAATTTTTTATAGTTGTATCTCGTTTAAAATATTTGTAAGCTAAAAAAGCATTGGCTTCTAATCCCATACATGCTGGCAAACATTCGGTGTTCCCAGCGTTGAGTATTCCACATTCCTCCAATGCCAATCCGCTTTGCCTTATGTGATTGCGGATATCTACGGACGGCGCCCCATCAAAATATTCTTCTACTAGTTGGGACCTGGGAACTTCTTTGACAACAGCTCGGCCATTTTCACAAGCGTTTTTTTCTTAGCTGAAGTTCCATCGAGGGAAGTCCCACAGGTCTCAATAAATATATGTGAGTTTGTGACCGGGAGTAAAGATGTCATTACATTTTAGCCATATCAATAGCCATATCCAAGAACGGACGAACTTGATACCATTTGTCTTCGGTTCGTCATTCAAATTCGAAAACGACATGCAATTTAAAATTTCTTGGAAACGGTGTAAATCTAGTCCGAACCTTTCTGCCGAACCCGATTCTGTTGACCAGTAATTCCTTCGATTGGAATTTCAACCGTCACTGCACTAATGGCTATTTTCGTAATATTGTTGTCAATATCCCATAACACCGATGCGCAATTACTTGATTTGATAATATTTTTTATTATTCCAAAATATGGTGCCGAACGCTACTGATCTCCGATTTGTTGACTACTCCAAGCATGCGTGTGTTTTACGTTTTACGTTTTGCGTCGAAAACGGTGGCGGAAACCGAGACGGGCTGCCCGACACGCATGATATTTGCGACTGAATTACCCTTGCAATGTTTTGGCTGTAAATTGAAAATACTACCTGATAAAAACCATACCATACTACCCTGATAAAAACATGAGCTTAACTTAGGTCTTAATTTTCTGAATCGAAGGGTAGGTCTAAAAGTCCTTCAAGCATCACGAAAAATCCTGAAAAGTTGCGATTTCTTGCGTACTCGTTTCGGTCGATTTCGTACTGCTGATAGGACGCTGTACACTTTATCATTAAGCAAGGTCATAGAGGACAACTCTGGGGGAGGTGTCTTCTGAATTGGTGGTAGCATTTTTTTATGCATATTCGCATTTTCACGTTATTCACTTTTATGGTTACTGATTAGTGTTAATTACTTTTGACATCTTAGTGTTAGGATAATACAGTTTTTTTAATAACAAGTTACGAAATGCCCGTGTTATGTGTAAAAAAATCGGCAACCGTGAAATTTTAATGACACATCTTGACAAATTTGTTTTGACGACAAGTAAATAAACAATCGCAATCGATGTTACACCAGAGAAATTCCATGGCAATGCTTGATGCCAAAAATAACTGAATGGATTATAGGTAGGAATTTATTTTATTTCTTTTACAATCTTACCAGTGTTGTTGATATTATCTGAGCTTTAATTTTGACTTGGGCTTATTTTTTATTGTTTCTCTTGAACGATTGGAAATTTTGAAAAGAGATAAATTTGATTTACTTTATGGCGCATGCCCGGCAACCCTTGTAATGTCTCAGGATTAGCTGTAGGAGCAACAAAGGGGCGCTAGGCATTAACATTATGAGAGTTGATCTGGGAGTGCAGAAGAAGCCGAAATTGCTTAGAATATTTTTTTTAGGTAAAGTATGTGGAGCAAATTTATTAACAAAATGAATTGATAACTGAGCACGTCGTCTGCGCCAAATTAGGTTATATTGTTATTATTGCATAAAATTGCTCATATATTGAAAGTTAAGGATTGTGCCATGGTTTAATATTGTAACGGAGTTACTAAAATTTATCTTTAAGAGTAGACCGAGGAATGGTTTTTAATAAGGAAATATATGTGACGACGGCCTAACTAGTTCAGTTTACATGCAACCTCTTTGGTGTCAAATTCAGATTAGAAGGTTAATAGGTTGCGTGCAGCACGTGACCTGTCATCGAACTTGGTGGTAAAACAACCTCAAAAAATTACATTGACGTAAATGGAAAAAATCTGCCTTCATGCATATAAATACGTTTTTCTTTAATATTTGTTAAGATATTTACCCTGAAACAAAAGTGAGTTGTTCTAAGCAGTACATTTCCCATATCCAGGTCCGAGCTATTGGATAACATTGCCTCATAACTGTACAGGAATTACATAAAATTGGAAATTTGCAGATTTTGCCTACACAGACCTTAATCTGCTTCAGGTACAGTTTAAAAATGTACTTTCAAATCACACTATTGATATCTGAGCATTGCGTGATTGGAGCAACTGTGAAGAAGCCCATTATTTCAACTCCAAATATTTTGGGAATAAGAAATGCTGAAATCAGAATTTTGTTTGTTTCTACTTTGCAATGCCTGTCTTCATAGTGCTTAACTTAACCAAAGCCAAGGAGGATATAATATTACTAAGTAGGTGCGTAAGTACAGAATTATACCCTCATTGGTGCTTAACATACAGTTCCAATCATATTATTTTTGCTCTTTTTTTGTAATTGTTTAACTGGAGTAATGTTTTTAATATGTTAATAGCTTTATTGTTGTTGTAGAGTATGGAAATGACAAATAAGTAGCCAAGTAAGAAAACAGAAGCCATTCCATATAAGTAGTAGGTAATGCAACGAAAGGACAAAGATATATTAAAAAGAAGATAGCAAAAGAGCTTCCTGGCATATACTCTTAAACATATTTACTTCAGTAACGAATTTATTTATATAACTTAAAAATATATATTTATATTCTAGCAGTATCAGTGAGATTGTATTGAAGAAAATCTTTGAATAAGTGTTTGTTACAATAACATGTGTTCCATTAAGAGACAGGTTTTGTTTTAAATTCTTCGATAAACAATTATAACTGCAAAAGTAACAATGTTTTTATATTAAATTGTGAAGGAACATTTACAATTTATTCTAAATACCACATCTTAAAAATTATTTTGCCTTAATTTATCACTGCACAATTCAAGTGTTATCTATTTCTGACTACAGTAATAACCAAATTTTTTCAACAATTATTTCCTCATAGACATAAAAGTGCTTGATTTATATGGATTTGGTGCAAGACTTCCAAGTCTAGGGCATATATGACTCAGAGTTCACACCTACGAGTGTCTAAATATCTTATTTCATCTTCCAGCCAAGTAATCACATTATACTTTTTCACAATCCACTCCTTTCTAGTTGTTATGCACTAAAATCAATTGGGAACACCAAACCTCTATTTCCATGTTCCTTTGTCTAAATTTGAAGTAGTTTTGAGGCATAAAAAGGTTTTGAGTATTTCAAACTGTTATAGTTCGTGTTATCTATTTCTGACCACACTCATGAAAATTTTGTTATAATTATTTCCTTGTAGACACAAAAGTGCTCGGCTTATTTGGATTTGGTGCACAATTTTCAAGTCCAGGGCGTATATTATGACTTCTTTATGAATTCACACCTACAAATGTTTAAATATCTTATTCCAGCTTCTAGCCAAGTAATCATATTATACCTTTTAACAATCCATTCCTTTCTAGTTTTTATGGCAATAGAATCTACTGGGAACGCCAAACCTCTATTTCCATGCTCCTTTGTATGAATTTGAAGTAGTTTTGAAGCAGCATAAAAAGGTTGTTGGTAGATCTAGTCCACAAAATATTGCTCTCCTTACCACTTATTTCGGCATAAAAGAAATTATTTTTTGCTTCACTGTCAAGAATGATGATTCTAGAAGGGCTCCAGCAAAATTTATGTTTCATTCGATTTAAGATAATTGAAAAAAATGTAATTAAATCCAAAGATATCATTAATTTACATGTATTTTAAATGGGTGAGGTTATGTTGTCATACCCCCAGGTTCAAATTGTGACGTCACGTGCACGAAACCTATAGTATTTCAATGTTGTCAGTTTTAAAATTCAGTCATTTGTCAAATGCTAAACCTGTCTAGTTAGATTAAATAGTTTGGCAACCCTACCCGATAATACAGGACCAGTTTCTAAAATTAGACAGTAGGCTTGTTAGGATTGTTGAACGGATATAAAAGAGGGGAGCATGACAGCCGGAGGGGATTCCATTGCTAGCAGCCAATGAATAAATAGCTCCCTAAAGAGTTAAAAGTAAGGAATACCGTTTAACCGAAATTCACACACACAATCACTACACGGGGGTCCGGCATTAGTAGGACTCCTCAAATATTCATTACACGGGTGCCTAGCAGTAGTAGGGCCCCACACACACAACACTCACTACACGGGGGTCTGGCATTAGTAAAACTCCTCATCCATTTATTACACGGGTGCCTGGCAGTAGTAGTGCCCCACACACACATACAAACATTACACAGGTGCCTGGCATTAGTAGGGCTCCTAAAACATTCACTATATGGGTGTCTGGCAGTAGTAGGGCCCCACATACAATCATTACACGGGTGCCTGGCATTAGTAGGGCTCCTCAAACTCACAGCGTCGGAACTCTAAAATTAGGGAAGCATTTAGGGGTTATTCGAGTATTGCAAATTAGTAGTTTATCCATTTGATAGTAGGGCCCCATTCCGTACCGTTATCATCCATAATCTCCTCCGATTTCCTCACCCATACCCTTCTCTTTCCGAATTAGACTTTCTGTAGATTTATTATAAAGTTCAAGAGTTTCTTATCTGTTTAGTTGGAAATATTGTGATAATAAATTATCGATCTTGACTACTAAATCTTTGAATCTGTTGGTGGACTGAATGCGTGTTGTGTGACTTTCACCTCCAAGAATAAAACAACATATCCTGGGATTCATTCTCCACTGTTTAAAGGCTTACCCGTTAGGCATTTCTTCGGTGGCCTCTCTACCACATAAAACCCATAGAGGGTGGCGCCCGAGACACTTCTTTTTAAGTAATTAAAATAACTAAAAATCCTCATAGTAATCCTTCAAAGAAAGAACCACCCCCCTATTCCTCCTTACAATATTAATATATATTTTGTTTTTGTTTTATGTGTAATGTATGTTTTGTAGTAACCACTGATGAACTAAAACGTTTAAAGACAAAAAAATATATATAGCTGAGAGGATCAACAGAAGTCGTTTTTGTTTGTCCATCTCTCCTCACCATAATAGGACCGTACCCCAAGAATCGCCCACCCCAATAAAGATAATGTCCCCATTTGTCGAGCGTTAATGGATAGCTCGTCAAGTCTAATTTTATCACCAACGAATTGGCTTCTCAGTTGCAAGTGAAACAAGATTCAAGTGATTTTTCTCTTAGGAACAGGATTGTTCTGGAACTTATTGACTAAAGGAAAGGAAAACCTGGGAGAGAGCGGGCTAGTGCTATAACAAGAGCAGGATGGGTTGGTTAATTTTTGGCGATTGTTGCGACCGATCAAAGGAAAATAGCGCTGAGATAAACTGTTACTTCTCTCGTGAGTCAGACATCCAGACACAGTTGCAGCGGTTCTGGGAGATTGAGGAATTTCAGTCAAGACCTTTATTGTCAGAGGAGGAACAGAGGGTCGAAAAACAATTTCAAGAAACATTTCCTCGCAGTAATGATGGATGGTTTATTGTGACAATTCCATTGGAAAAAGAAGTATCAAGTCTAGGTTCCTCTAAGGAAAAAGCAACAGCCCAATTTCTGGCTTTGGGAAAGAGGCTGGCGAATAAGCAGGAGTTACGAGAGCATTAAGTGGGATTCATGCAGTAATATGAGGAACTTGGACACACGTTGCCATTTGCTTTAAGTGACAATGAACAGCCAATATTCTTTTCTCCACATCATGCAGTCATTCGTACTGATAGAGCAACTACTAAACTAAGAGAAATCTTTAATTGTTCATTTCCAACATCTACTGGTCAATCTTACAACTCCATTCTGATGATCGTTCTCACAGTACAAGGGGATCCTGTGTCGATTGTGATTCGTTTTAGACAACATTCATTTGCTATCTCAGCTGATATTTGTAAAATCTATCGGTAGATCTTTCAAAGTGTCTTTCCCGAACTCGTCAGCTGCCCGAACTCCGCTTCGCGTCGGTCGTGCATCGGCAGACAGCGTGCGGGAAAGTATCACTTTCCGCACTAGTTATGAAAATAACTATATCGCTTGCTGTCCTGGGCAACGCGCGGAAAAGTAAACTCACAATCTGATGCTCAAAAAAGATTAGGTTTACGTTTGTCTAATGAAAGCGTAAAATGCGTCATTATTTGATGTTTGTAGAAAAAAAATATTATATAACCACAAAGTTTAGCACAAATTTGGAAATCGCTAAAGTGCTTTTATCTATAAAAAAAATATTTAAAGTTATTTTCATCATAAATTAAGAATCTAAGCGTGCTGCATCCAATATTTTTGATAAAAACATAATATTTGATTACTAAACAGAGCTAATTCTGTGGAGTGATATCACAGATGCTATTTCTTTAAAAATCAGAACTAAGAGACTTAGATTTGCAAGAACTTGCAAAAATTAATAGTTCATCGGTTTCTGTCGAACAATCTTTTTAGTAGTGGTGGGAGTGGTTTCATTTAGAAATTAGAAAGAAAAACGATGTAAGACACCACTAGTAAAATAGATAATACCTTTTAATAATATTTAAGTTTCACTTAAACTTTGACAGATAAGCTGAGATGTAAAAATCTTTAGATATATAAGTACCTACCTAGATTTTGTGTAGAAGCAGAAATATTATTACAGAGACTCATCAATGAGCTAGATGTTAACTTTTTGTTAAATTATTTTAGTAAATATTTTGGCTGGAACTACGAAGCGAGGATAGATGGGCCAAGGAAGTTTCAATATTGTAGTTTATTTAGTCAACTCAAAGATTCAGTCAATGTTAGTTGGAGTTAGTTTTTGGATCACAAAAGCTGTTTGATGATACACCTTTTACATTAACCTCAGCGATCTTGGTATTCTGGTAAACTTGGTAAACTGCATCAACAAAAATATTGATAATAAGCACTAATGGCCATTTCCCCCAAGCAAATTTTAGGTAAACTTAAAGTTAAGGGCCCTTAAGCGATAGCTGTCAACATGAGTAACCAGGGTAATAATGGAAGCCTTAACTAAGTGTACTTAAAAATCGCTTGATGCGAGCGGCGCTTAGTAACATATCAATTATTATCGGTGCTAAATTTAAACAAATGCACAGTTTGCGGTGCTACCGCAGAATCGACAACTGTCATGCCGTTCGGTATGAGACTTTTCAAACATAAGGTACTTTTTCTTTGGATTCTAAATACAACTGTCTCTATTTGTTTTGACGACGTTAAAGAGGACAAAAGCTGTGTTAAACCAAGATAAGTCCGGATTAATTAAAATTTGACGTATGTTATTTTTGGTGTTTTTAAAAAAACATTTACAGACAAAATAGAAAGTAGGGACAAAAACCTTCAAAACATATAATCAGAATGGTTTTATCAGACGAACTTTTAGATGCAGCGCAACTAGGTACGTTCCTCCAGTGACTTATCGTAGGTACAAGCACTAATACTTATAAATGATTTCATGACGTTGACAGGCGTGCGTGTAAAAGTTTTTACCGCAAGTGTGCTGTAATAGTTATTTACCTAACAAGTGCGGGAAGTGATGCTTTACCGCACGCTGATTGCAATGAACGAACGACGCATAGCGGTCAGCAATCGAGTGGGGTAGAGCACTTCCCGTACGTGTTGGGTACAATATTCTTCCGACGAGCCAATTTCTCTTAATCGTTTTCGTCTTCCCTAGTTTAGTTCTTTAAATTTGCGTGCGGTAAAAACTTTTGCCGCACACGTGCGTCAACGTCTGTCAACGTCATGAAGTAATTTTCTTATTCTTAATATTATATTAATTCTTATATTATTATTAATAATTTAATAAGTGTTAGTGCTTTTACAATAAGTCACGAAGAACGTACCTATTTGCTGCATCTAAAATTTCTTCTGATAAGACCATTCTGATTATGTTTTGAAGGTTTTTGTTCCTACTTTCTAATTGGCCTGTAAATTTATTTTTTAAAATACCAAAACTGACATTTGTTAAACTGTAATTAATCCGAACTTAATAAATTCTGACCTTAACGGGGTGGGTTCGAATACCGGTGAGGACCAACTTTTTTTTTAATTCCTCGGCGTGGATGGTAATTTCCTACGAGCGCATGTGTGTTAATTTTGTTGTCTTCTGTAAGTTCAATTAAATATGAACGTGGGGTAACCTTTACACGCACGCACGTGTGGTAGGTACCTAATTAATATTGCTAAATGTCTTCTGAACCCTAAAGCATTCAGATAAGTATAGAAAAACGCAATCAATTAGTTTCAATGCAGCAAAAACAACACAAGAACAATAAAATTATACAAAAGTTACGCTCAGATTAATAAACCTTAACATTTTTTATAATTTGGCTTTGCGTGCAATAAAAAATTTTACCGCACACTTGCGGTAAAGTGCTACTTCCCGCATGTAAATGCGTGTGGTAAAACGACTTTACCGCACGCTCGTAGGAAAAAGTTTTTACCGCACGCAAATTGAAAGAACTAAACTAGGGAAGACGAAAAAGATTAAGAGACATTGGCTCGTAAGACAAATATTGTACCTAACAGGTGCGGGAATTGCTTACCACACTCGATTGCTGGCCGAACTCCGTTACGCGTCGTTCGTTCATTGCAATCAGCGTGGGGTAAAGCATATCACTTCCCGCACTTGTTAGGTAAATAACTATATTCAAATCGTCGCAATTCGGAGACCAGTTAAAGGATTATTATTATTACTCTTTGCAAATTATTTCTCATCGTATGAGTTACAAGCAACCTAATGTTACTCACAGAGTTATCTAGGAATAATCAATTTAAGGAAATCTCTTCATCCCAGTTATAAGCGGTTTATAAGCATCCCAGCATTCAAAGCGGCTCATAACTTTAACAATGTTGGAGAACGCTAACCAGCTTCGGTGTCACAAATTTTCATTTTGAATCTTCAGTTTGTAAGTGTTCAAACAAAGGTAAAAACAATAAGAACCCGAACTACACTGGTACGTTAGAATTGGACTTGGAGGTGCCCTGATTGAACAGTAGAATATCCAGAGAACTAACTAAATAATAATAATTATTGTTCGTGTTATTTTTTATTTTAAACCTGTTGATGTACATAATGTCTGAAGATGATTTTTAGACACAAAGCCAGTCACTGTGAAAATGAAAAAAATATTATAATAAAATTCGTGTGTCGTAATAAACTATCTACATCATCCTCATATCAACTTATGATACATTTATAGTTATAGTTGACAGTAAACAAGCCTTTAATCCACGAGAAAAAATGTACCCTCGAGGCGCAGCCGAGAGATACATTTTTGCAAGGGTGATAAGTCCTGGTTTTGAAAAAGTCTGGAAATCGTTTCTATAAAAGCTTAATACACTAGGGTCTTAGAAGACCTTTAATCCACTAGTGTATTAGAAAGCCTTTAATCCGCGCCAGAGACGTATAAAACTTTGGTGGATAATATTATATTATACAACAAGTATTTAATGAGAGTCTTTATTCTCGAGGGTAACGTTTGAGTCCACGAGCGAAGCGAGTGGCACAAGTTGCCCGAGAGAATAACGCTCATTAAATGCGCGTTGAATACTATACTTTATCCATGACCAAGATTCTGGATTTTCTCAAATATGATAGGTTATAGGTGCCACAAAGATAATTTACAATTTTAAAACCACGACCACGACTGGTTTCGCTATTCAATGGCGCGACGTTTGATGCGTCTTGTCGATAGATGACGGTCTAGTCACCAGCGCATGTCACCGCATAATCATTTCAGTGCTACGAGGGTGGACGGTAAATTACTTCATTTTATGGCCTATTTTAAGTATTTTTCAGTGAAAAGTAGATATTTTAGTGAAAAGGAGACACTGTAACCTACATTTGCCTCAATACATCCTAATAGAAGAATAATTATTTGAATGAACCAGTGGTAAATACCGATTTCATGTTTAGGGCAGTTTACTTTTTGAGTTGTCAGTTGCCTACGACATGTTTCGTTTCCATGACAACTCATTATTAACTTGTGAATAATGTTCATTATTCACAAGTGAATAATGATTATCGTTAGTCTTGAGAATGTACAAGAATAATGTAATTATTATAGTATGGTCGTGGATAAAATTATTTTTCCTATTATTTACTATAATAATCACATTATTCTTGTACATTCTCAAGATTAATGCTAATCTTTATTCACTTGTCAATAGTAAACATTATTCAGATGTGAATAATGAGTCGTCATGGTAACGAAACATGTCGTAGATAACCGGCAACTCAAAAAGTAAACTGCCTTAAACATGAAATCGGTAGTTACCGCGGGTTCATTCAAATAATTATCCTTCTATTAGGATGTATTGAGACAAATGTAGGTTACAGTGTCTCTTTTTCACTAAAGAAATAATTTTCCCATAAAAATACTTAAAATAGGCCATAAAATGAAGTAATTTACCGTCCACCCTCGTAGCATTGACATGACCATGCACGGGCGACTAGACCGTCATCTATCTGACTGACCCATCGAACGTCGAGCTGTCTATTAGTGAAACAATTCGTAGTCGTAGTTTTAAAATTGTGAATTATCTTTGTGGTACCTAAAACCTATCATATTTGAGAAAACCCGAAATCTTGGTCGTGGATAAAGTATAGTATTCAACTCGCATTTAATGAGAGTAGTTACTCTCGAGAGTAACGTTTGAGCCCACGAGCGATGCGAGTGGCAAAAGTTGTCCAAGAGTATACTTGTTGTATAATATACTATTATCCACGACCATACTATAATAATCACATTTTTCTTCAACATTCTCAAGACTAACGCTAATCATTTTCACTTGTGAATAATGAACATTATTCACAAGTGAATAATGAGTTGTCATGGAAACGAAACATGTCGTAGGCAACTGACAACTCAAAAAGTAAACTGCCCTAAACATGAAATCGGTAGTTACCACTGGTTCATTCAAATGATTATCCTTCTATTAGGATGTGTTGAAACAAATATAGGTTACAGTGTCTCTTTTTCACTAAAATATGTACTTTTCACTGAAAAATACTTAAAATCGGCCATAAAATGAAGTAATTTACCTCCACCCCCGTAGCATTGAAATGAACATGCGATGACATGCGCGGGCGACTAGACCGTCATCTATCGACGCGACGATCAAACGTCGCGCCATTGAATAGCGAAACCAGTCGTAGTCGTGGTTTTAAATTTGTAAATTATCTTTGTGGCACATATAACCTATCATATTTGAGAAAACCCAGAATCTTGGTCGTGAATAAAGTATAGTATTCAACTCACATTTAATGAACGTTATTCTCTCGGGCAATTGTGTCACTCGCCTCGCTCGTGGACTCACGCGTAACCCTCTAGAATAACGACTCTCATTAAATGCTTGTTGTATAATATACTATTAAACTATGTTTTCTTCCTGCTTTTTCTTTGTCTTTCTTTTGGGTGTTGGTTGCGTCATTGTAGGTGATACACGTACGAACTTCATAAGGATGGTATATAAAGTGAGAGTAGTAGTTGAATTTACCTGAAAAATGTTCCAAACTCGGAAGGATCAGAACATCTTTTGCAAGAGCACGAGAAATATTTAGTTTCCTTGAGATGCTTTCTTCGTTCTTGTGTTCCCCACAAAATATTTGTATAGGTGGTGGTAATGTGTTCTCCTTTATGTATTGGTAGAGATGCCCTACAAATAAATAAGGTTCCAATAAATAAAAAGAAGCTATAAATAGAGGATAGCAAAATATGTGGTTTTAAGTAATAAAAGTTATAATATAAATCAAGTTTCATATGAGTTGGGAGAAAATAATCGAGTAAAAAAATATAATTTACTTTTATCTTTTTGTGTAAGGCAAATTTTAAATTTCTAAGTTGAAAGAGAAAGCAGGAAAGACTAGTTGTTCGGCACTCACAAGCATAATATTATTTTTTTTTCAAGCGGATTAAAAGTACGCCATTTGTTTTCTCCATACGCACACCTAAAGTAGGCTTTCTAATCCTGAGAACAAAAAAGTAGCAAAAAAGGCCTAGGCAGTAAAAGTAAAGTCAAAAGTCACCGCTACTGCCATCTTTACATTCTTATTGAAAAACAAAGGATAGGAATACTCTCAGAGCGCTCGAGAGCACCACCCGAAACCGTAATTAGTCGAAACCGCATAGGTTTTCGAATTCTGAGTTCGTATGTTAAATGTCATGCGCGCCATCATATTTATCCGGCAATGTTATGAATTTAGTATTGATAATACTGCTACAAATTTTTAGTTTACCATAATTTACGTAAACCAAATGAACCATTGGTTATGATTTAATACCATTAAAACCACTGAACAATGAATGTTCTATTTATTGCACAAGAAATATATACACCACTAATTGGGTAAGTACCTAGACCCGCTTAAAGAGGATGAAAGAAAATTGCAAAACTGAATCATTCTGAAATAGAATTCTTATTTCCTGCATGCTTGAAAAAAAAATTATATTTGTTACTCGAAGTAAAGGTCTTTTTATGCTTCGCCCAGTTGCAGGCCTCAGCTTCGCTTCGGCCTTCAATCTCTGGGCTCAGCACAAAAAACCCACTTTTACTCCTAATGACATAATTTACTATTTTTCTACAAACGTCCAATAATGACGCATTTTACGCTTTCATTAGACAAACGAAAACCTTACCTATTTTGAAGATCAGAATGTGAGTTTACTTTTACGCGCGTTGCCCAGGTCAGCAAGTGAAAAAGATTTTTTTTCTACAAACGTCCAATATTGACGCATTTTACGCTTTCATTAGACAAACAAAAACCTAACCTTTTTTGAGGATCAGAATGTGAGTTTATTTTTACGCGCGTTGCCCAGGGCAGCACGCGAAAAATATTTTTTCGCTTGCTGTCAATAGCAACTACCACCACACAACCAAATGTTTAAAACGTCATTGTCAGTTTGATTTAAATTTTTACGTTGTGTCTTCAGTTACGCTCCGTTGTGATTCACATTATTTGAAATTGATAGTTTGCAGAAAAAAACGTTGTGTGCATTACCAGCAAAAAGTAACTTTTTTGTTCTCGAGCTCCGCTTTGCGTCGAGCAGCAAACTTCACTCTCCGATAAAAAAAAGTGTACTTTTCGCTACATAAATACATAAAAAGTAAATTTTTTGCTGTGATTGATTTTTGATGTGGTCTGATTTTTGCTTTTTTGCTGCGATTGTCGGTAAACTTCACTCTCCGATCAAAAAAGTTGCACTTTTCGTTCTTAACACATAAATAACTATTTCGCTTGCTGCCTTGGGTAACGCGCGTAAAAGTAAACTCACATTCTGATCCTCAAAAAAGCTTAGGTTTTCGTTTGTCTAATGAAAGCGTAAAATGCGTCACCATTGGACGTTTGTAGAAAAACAAATTTTATTAATAACCTTTTATGATGTGCAATTTTAAGGCCGGCATGTGAAAGTTGAAAGAAATTTCTTTTCTGCGCTGTATGTTAGTGAGCGAAATTTTTGGCTTTTTTGCAGACAAATCTAGTGTAAAATATGCAAAAAGGGAATATTTACAATTTGGAAATTGAAAACTTACCACCTGCTTTCTATATTTCCAAAATATTGCATCTCTTAAGAGGAAAACACACAGAAACAACTACACCGGGGGTTAATACCAATACCGACATTGAATTATACCATTTGTTTCAGAGCTTAAGTATTATAGAAAACGTACATAAAGCAAGGATGAAATAAAAGAATAAATAATAGTAGATTATGTCACTAGGAGTAAAAGTGGGTCTTTTTGTGCTGAGCCCAGAGATTGACGGCCGAAGCGAAGCTGAGGCCTGCAACTGGGCGAAGCACAAAAAGACCTTTTACTCCGCGTAACATATACTATTTTTTTTTCAAGCATTCAGGAAAGTCTATTTCAGAGTGATTCAGTGTTGCAATTTTCTCCAAATCCTCTTTAAGCAGGTCTAGGTACTTACCCAATTAGTGGTGTATATAAATAGAATGTGTTAGAACGGTGGTGTTCAATGTTCAATGGTTTTAATGGTATTAAATCATAACCAATGGTTTAGATGGTTGAGGTAAATTAGGGTAAACTAAAAATGTATAGCATTATTATTAATACTAAATTAATAAAAATGACATTGACAGATAAATATGATGACAACTAACGACATTTAACAGAATTCGAGAACCTATGCGATTTCGACTAAAAACGGTTTCGGGTGGTGCTCTCGAGCGCTCTGAGAGTATTCCTATCCTTTGTTTTTTCAACAAGAATGTAAAGACGGCAATAAGATGGTTTATATATGCGCCACCATGACAATAGCGGTGACATTTGACTTTACTTTTACTGCCTAGGACTTTTTTGCTACTTTTTTTGGTCTCAGGATTAGAAAGCCCACTTTAGGTGTGCGTATGGAGAGAACAAATGACGTACTTTTAGTCCGTTTGATAAAAAAAGTTTCTTTTGATGAGCCCAACGGGGTTTCCAGGCCTATGGACAAAGTTGTGTCTATGGAAAACAAAGAAATGATTTATTTCTACAAGTCTAACCAACAACACAGGAAATTTATAACTGTGCAAAATATTGACAAAAACCAAGTCGATGAAGAGGACGATGAGAAAGAGGAGCCCATTGAAGATGAGGGTGTCGTTCAAGATGCTCCCTCCGAAACTCCTACCGAAGGAACTGCCAGAGTAGCAGAAATAGTTGCACAAACAATCAAAAATGAAGAAGGATTTAATAATCAATCAATGTGTGTGTTCCAGTCGTATGCAGAGATTACCTCTTAATGGGACAAAACATACTCATTGTGTTTTTTTTGTAACAAACTGCATAGCCTAGTGCCACTTTCTGGAACATTTAAATTTATCAACAACCACTACAAGCGTTCAGATGACAAACTACCGTGACCTTGTGTGCCGTGTCTAACAAAAGGCTCTTTACAGTTTCTTAATTGAGCGTAACTTCAATAGCTTAATAATTCAAATAGAATCAACTAGTGTTGAACAGGGTAACTCAACACCTTTTTACTTTTATTTCAGATGCGTTTCACCTGGCTTGCGGTCTTGGTCATGCACAATACTCGGCTCGTCTTGTCTTTTATTTTATTTTTCTCTTTGCTTTTTTTTTGCTTCTTTCTTTTTATTTTCTTTTTATTTTTTTATTAAGTATTAATTTTATTGGCTTTAATAAATCATATAGAAAACCGCCTCCACACAATCTTAATAGTTGAAATTAATGACATTTTCCATTTTAACCCGACTTTAAAATTTACAAATATTTTTAAGAAGCGAGATACGCCACATAATTTTTCAGAAGTATGATGCTACAATTGTAAACAATAATCTTAACCTCACACCGATTAATAATCACTGTCACTGCCAATCATGTTTTACCGGGTGAAATATGTCAGATTTATATGTATTATATGTCAAATTTATCAAACTGTATAATCGAAATGCCTAGAGGAGGTATACGAGTTTATATATTGGTGTAATATGTTCCTTCAGCTCAATTAAACTTCTAAAAAAATCAAGATGGCGTCGTATCTGTTAAGCCTAGCAGCCAATAAAGTTACTAGCCCTGTATTTGAGGTCGGCCTTAGGTGCCATCGACCGCCATGTATAACATCTTTAAAGAAGTGTAACAGAAAAGCTGCTGATCGAGTGAGTGACTTAAAATGATGTCCCTATACATTGAAACGATTTAGTTGGTTTTATCAGGCTTCAAAGCAAGAATATTAGGGAATTGTTTTTTAGAAAATATTTGATTTTATATAATTCCTTAATTAGTAATTTTTGATCTCTAGTTGGTTTTTTGCTATTAAAATTTGTTTTAAAATTTTTAATTATGTTTGCGCACTCTGACCTAATCCTGTCTTTATATTAGTGGGTAGTTGCAGGAGAGCGACTTCTATATATATTTTCATACCCTAAACAAAGCATTTCTTGATGTATGTTTATATAAAGCTTTGTTCATATTTTGGAGCCTAGAAGAAGCGGTTAAGTTAATGGTACTATTTTCAGAAACACCTTGTAGATACCACGTTTGATATAGGAGAAAAAAACATTTCAAAATGCGCAGCCCGTGGGCATCGAGGCAGTCTCATCCAGCCACAATCTTTTAATGCAGGCAGAGCCCACAAGGATCCAAATTAATACAATAGTAATCATAGAAGAAAATAAAATATACAAACCAATATCACACATATCCATATGCATATCAAGTTACTAAGTTTACGTATTTAATTATTTAATATTTACCTGAAAGCTATTTTAAATCCATCTTTTTCGTCAATTGTTTGGCAAGTGTTTGGAGTGCAATTATGTTCCAACAAACTGGCTATGGGATACAGTACAAACAAGTCAAATGGATCAGTCATTTCTGTGGCATTTACATCCAAAGTTGCGTAAATTTTATGCATAATGTCTCCAGAAACACGGGGCAAAATTGATTGTCCTGATTCCCTTTCGTATTTTTTTAACGGGATTATGTAATTATCTTGGATGTAGGTCACTTTTTCTTGTACCGCTCTGCAAGTATCCTTATTTTAGAACTATTTTGTTCTCGTTTTGTATATACTTACTTGAAAACACTACTTTCTGGACCTCTGTCATCCAAATGATCCTCAAGATTTAAAAGCAATTCCCACTTCTTTTTATTCAACTTTTGCAGAAAAAGTGCTCTCAAAATTATTAGTGTGTCGTATCTATGATTAGGTGCCTCTTGTTATAGACATTTTGGACACTTGTTTGGTTGTTTATCGCAAAACTTACCTAAAATAGTCATATTCATTTTCAGCCAAACCACGAGGTCTCAGTTGCAAAATTTGGCACTCTAGGCCATGCACTTGAGGAGATTTCAGACCTTCGCATTGCAAACCGCAAGCTGGCCAGCCGCACTGAGGACACAAGTAGTTTATTTCAGTAAGGATCCTTGTAATAAATTTATATTAAAAGTTTTGGTAAAATGAAATATTGACTGAAAAGTTACTTGCTGCATCCCACACATGGAAAAGGTCCCTCGTCAATTTTATAAGGCCTAGGCCCAAATACTAAAGGAGTATCCGCAAAAATAATTTCACCTGGTTCTATGTCTCTCTTAGCAATCAAGAACCTACCAAGTTCGTCACTATTACATACCTTTAAAAATAATAGTTTGGAGCTGTAGGCGGTTTAGAAAAGTATAAATACTTACTTCGTAAGGAAGACAGTGGGCCTTATGATCTTTCCAATTTTCTTTTTGATGATCGGGAGAACAGTAATAAACCAACTTGCACTGAGAACATTTCTGTATACAAGTTTTCTTGCATACCTCGCACAGGCCTTCTGATTCTTGCATTCTGGAAAAGGTTGTTAATGTACCTACTAATAAATTTTAATAAAATTCATTATCAACTAAATCTATCAAAATATCAAATGTTAATTAATAAATAACATAATTCAAATAATAATTAAATTCACGTTTCTTGTAAAAAAATTAAGTTGTTCAATTTATATGGAAATTCTTAAGTATTATTTTTATATATAGAAGTGCTTCTAGGGTGTAACTAAAGTTAGTTATTCGTACAATAAAAGCAACAATTGGAATATTATAACATACATAATGTTTTTATGAAAAAAGACAAAAATAATAGAAAATCTAGTATACCTTCTGCGAACAAATTTTAATTGCTAAGTACGATGTATTTTGCTATAAAAGAATCGAAGTCGTTAATTTATGTACCCGATGAAGAGATGAGACTGTTCAAGTCGCTACTAATTGAAATAGGTCTTGATATAAAAATACAATCACGATTCAAATTTAGATTTTGAGCAGGGGAAGGTTACTGCAATTACTATGTATCGGTGTACACCTATTGTATATAGGTATTACATAGTTAAAAATATAAGGATTTTTATCATCGTACACTTCTGTGTTCATAAAAAGAAACTTGCAGCAACCCATGGAATTAAAACTCTTGTCTAATATAAGTTCATAAAAAAATAAAAATCGGAATATTGTATGACATTTTCGACTTTCAACTGTTTAGTCATCTCCGTCCTACTGTTCGAATTCCATGACCTGCTTGAGTTCTTTTTTTGTAATGAACGCATGATAGTAAACCCATGGAAACTTAGTTCCTGTTACCTAATAGAATAGAAAACGGCTCCTGGCGTCCTAACCATAATTAATTTAATGTCAAATTATTGAAATTTTGCCAACATTACGAACGGTGTTTTGATACAAACCGGTCATTGAATCGAAAGGACAATGCTGCTTGAAATGATTAGTCTGAAAACTCGGTTTAAAATTTCCTGCATTTTGCAGCTTTATGGCCAAGGCTTTTTCGCAGAGCGGAAAATAATTTCTATATATTTTTTTCTGACTCAAAGATGTTAATTAATTATTTTAATATATTTTTCTCCTAATACATCGGTTTAGTCATACAGCAGGTGTATAATTTTTTTTTGTTTCGCAATTTGAAATTCTAAATTAAAATACTTAATATCATTACTTTTAGGCGAGCATAGAAATAGGTTTTAAATTTTAGTCAACAATGGTGCATCCTAGGAAAAAATAAGAAACCTTTCGCCTCTGGATTGAACGGAAATTTATACAATTTAATACATATCTACCTTTCTTGATCCTGTAGACGTCTAAAAAATGCCATTCCTCCTCCACAAATTTTACCCTGACATTTTTAAAAAACAATGTGTAATATACGCGCAAATTAAATCAACCGCCGAGCTGGGGACACTGTGTGTCACTCAAACACCATCCATGCACTACCAAAACCGGTTTGGTGGTGCACCGTCGCGTCGCCGGCAGTTCTGGCAGTTCTGGAATCTAATACATCTGCTAACACGCTGACAGCTGACATTTTTAGCTCCCTAGATAAATAATCAACCATAGTGTTATTGACCGCTTATGTCCAACTCCTTTGTAAATATAGCGAGAAAATCTATTTCACAGTCGTTTTAGAGCGTTATTAAAGCTAGTACTTGAAAATTATTATATTACACACGTGTAAAAAGTCTTTTTGCTTTCGCTGCTTTTAAGAAGATTCTCTCGTTTTTTAATTGTTTTTTTAACCCAAGCCGCTCTGGCAGTATAATATTACTTTTCACACTAGTATCTTAAATAGCTATTACACTAAATTTTTTAACTGCAAAAATTATTAAATTTTCAAAATTCCAAATACCAAAAGCGAAAGTATTTTGAATTACCTAATTGAAAAAATTTTGACCAACATTCGATTAGATGTTGAAAATATTACAGGTCAATGTTATGACAATGACTGGAAGGCATTTGGGTTTAAAAAATAGAATGAAGTCTATTAATCCAATAACTTTATGCATATCTTGCACAAGAAATTCTTACGTTTTCACACGAGAAAGAAAACAATTTTACTATATGTTTTAAAAAATTCCAGGCTAAACTAAAAGGCATAGGAACAGTTAGGTAGGGTAGTTTACAGATCAAGTACCATATTGTAATAAAACCCATGAAATCAAAGTTGGACCTTCTATTTAACAACGTTATTATAGAACTGGATGAACACTATACCATTTACTAGAGTGACACGAGTTGGTTAGGATATTTCTGATTGGGTACAACAAAGTAGGGGCTAGTGTAGTTAAGAATAGTTGGAAGCGCATGAGTAGTCTAAAACTGTTTGGGACCAGCTCTTATATAGAAGGCTATATAGAAACTGCTCAACTTAAAGTTCGGCACAATCAATTTTTCGTGACATTTTCAATCAGCTGTAACTTTTTAAGCAATGAATTGTTATAAATACAATTTTCATAGTCTGAAACCTTATTTCCTCTAGATTAAAGAAGCGGATAATTTTGAAAAAAAAACCGACACTATCTTTATTATATAGGGTGTGAAACAAAGTGGTGCAAAAATTGTAAAATTTTCTGCCATTTTGCAATAATTTCGCCAGATTTTTTATTAAAGCACTCTGAATTTTTATACAGAGCGAAACATTCAAAAAATTTAAAAATAAGTGACATTTTTTCTAGTATACTAGCATTCATAAAATATTATAACATTATTGTTAATGCTCGTGACTTATAACAGCAATATTAAATAATATAACCTTTCTAGAGCTAAAGGGAAATTGAGAAATGCCGTCGCAGACAGCCAACATCAATATCTCTAGACGCTTTTGTAATTTTTTGTTTTTAAGGCGTTAGAACTTATACAGAAGGAATCAAAATGTTCTTTAAAATTTCGTTAGCAGTTTTTTCAAATCGTCGTAATTCACGAACAAGTTGACGGATTATTGTTATAATTCTTTGGATCCACTCTTATCTCGAAGTACTGTAAGTAAGATAAAAAACGGTTTCGGGGAAACGGACATGTAAGGAAAACATTAATTCATCGAAAGAGTGCACTAAGGGAGGATGTCAAAGTTAAAGTACTTAGTTAACATCTGTTCAACAAACCCCTAATATTTCCACCAGACAGCTAGCTAATGAACAGGAAATTAGCCAAACTTCAGCAGTAAAAATTCTCAAAGCCCAAAAGTTGCATCCTTACAAACTAAAAATTCTCCAGGAATTGACCGAAGATGATCCTGATAGAAGACTTCAGTTTTGCGAGAAAATGATGCATCTCCTGAACAGAAACGTTGTAAACACAAACAACATTGTGTTCTCTGACGAATCGACGTTTACGCTAAATGGTGAGGTAAACCGACAAAATGTTCGTTAATGGGCAGACGAGAATCCCCACTGGATGAGAGAAGGTCACAGTCAGCGCCCAGAAATGTCAATGTTTGGGCAGGAATTGTCGATAATCGAGTTATAGGACCAATCTTTTTTGAAGAAAATCTCAACGTAGCTAGATATTTAGAATTTTTGGAAAAGGAACTAATTCCAAATTTAGTTACTCTATTTCCTTGTCGTATAGAAGATGTCCTCAAGAGAAATATCTGGTTTCAATAAGATGGTGCTCCTCCCCATTTTGCCAGACCTGTTCGCCAATATCTGGATGAAGTATTTCCGGACCGATGGATTGGTAGAAGACGCCCCATTGAGTGGCCACCCAGGTCACCAGACCTGACTCCATTGGATCTTTTTTGTGGGGTTACTTAAAAAGCAAAGTTTACCAAACGAAACCTGTAAATGTTCAGGTATTGAAAGCACGAATAAGACATGAGTGCAGACTAATTTCCCCCGAAGTAATTGCAAACGTGCAAAACGAGTTTCACTTACGTTTATGGTATTGCCAACTAGTGAATGGACATCATTTTGAGCATTTGTGGTAGAATATTTATTAATATGAATTGATGTTTGAAATAAAATCAATTTTGTTAATTATTTTGCGACTGGCAGTTTAGAAACATTTGACAATTGGCAACTATGCATAACTTGATGTACACTATGAAAATAGCTGACAAAAAATAGCTGTTGTCGTTTAAAAAAACAATTGATGACGTCATATCTCCAAATTGGGACAACCTGTATAATGGTTTATTTTACAAAAATGAAGGCAATCTAAAATATAAATCGACGGATCCGAGCGTTTTTCCAAAAAATAAATATTTTTTTTTTACAGAATTTGTTCCATTTTAGAAACTCACACTGTATATATACTCTTGGTTTACAAGCAGATTATTTAAGCACACAAATTTAGAAATAAATTGCCATACTAAATAATTGAATGGCTTTTTTTTGTATTGCAAATTTGTTGAATGAGCGAATTCGTAGTCGAGGTTTATATTTAAACCTCGACGTTTTAAAATATTATTGTCTTTATGATGATTATTATTATGTTCTTCTAATATATGTATATACTCCCTTTCCTATCTTTTATTAAGCGAAATTTAATTAATGAATTAATTAGCTTTTTTCTTAGTTTTCTTATAAAGCTGTTTATTCGTTATTTTTATTTTCCTTACTCAACATGCGAGATTTAAGGATATTATTGATTTTAACGCCCGAATTTGTGATTCTTTGTGAATGCTTAAGTGGTTTAAACAAACATTTTTGCATATACAAATTTTATTTTAAGCAATTTTATATGCCATTATTTTTAGATTGGTTTTGTTTTTTGTTAAGGCTTTCTTTTTAAAGCTCAACCTTAGGAATACAATTTATTATGATGTGATAATTAATTTAGTTTTTTTACAGTTTAATTTGTATTTGTTTTTGTATTGTAGTTTTATTTACTTACAGTTTAACTTGTAGATATTCAAAATAATATATATTAGGATGTATATTTAAAAAGTTTTTTTTTTTTATAAGAATAATTGATTTTTCAATAATAATATTAAGGAATATTTTAGTTTCTATTTTGGCTGGCTGAGATGGTTTAGGGCTGATATCTTATGCTTTAGTAGTTTATCATCAAAATATTAAAGAAAGTTATAATTTTTTCCTAAACTTAGATAAGAATAAAAAGCTAGTCACTTCTATACAAGTGATTTTACTGCATTATATTATATTTAGAAAAAAATTGTTGTTACTTTATTAATAACATTATAATAAATTAAATAATCAACCAACAAATCATTCACCTCCTTTGATGTATTGGAGCATAGAAACACCAAGGTTTTAACAAAGAAATTGAATTCTCATGGAATAGGGTTGTTCATTTTCATTTAAAACGTTATCTAGTTGACTGTGAAATGTCTAAAGAAAAGGATAAAGGAACAAGTTTACTTCAACAAACGAGTAAAATACATCTGGAGAGACTTTACTGTTTTACAGTTTTGGCATCTTTTTTTAGCAGTGTGCTTGCGCGTGTTGCCCAATGATGGTGCTGTGACGGAGAATTTACGTATAGGTGCCTTAAAAATTGCCGACTTCCGGCCAAAAAACAGGATCATTTTAAAGGAAATATCGGCATTTCTTAGTTTGCTTGATTCTTTACTTTCATTATATCATCATTTTCTCTAGAGAGTTTTTCTAATGAACACACCGTATTCAAACGGATGTCCATAAACTTCTAAAGCAACTAGTTTGCTCGACTAATGTCGAGTGCGAGAAAATGTCGATTGAAAATATCGCATAGAATCGGCATATCGCTCGAGATGGATATTTTCGACCTCTCTTCCATAAGATTCTGCAATATCGAACGCCGGCCATGAACGTCGTTGCTTGTTTGGGCAAACTAGCCAATAGGAAGTGACGCGTTAAGCCTAGTTCTCAGAGGTTTGTCATGTCGCCGCGACACCCCCTTCTCCAAATTTAATAACGTCATAACTACAAACAGAGTGTCGCACGTCACATAGAGAAATTTCAAAACATAATCTCTCATTGGTCGGATCAAGTGTCGCAGCGACATGACAAAGCTCTGAGAACTAGGCTTTACGCGGCAATGAGGAAGACAAATTTAAAAAAAGCTAAAGAGCTGCGAAACACTTGGCATTTTATTTTGCCTTTTAATAGGATTTAGGCTGCAATAAACGATCTCTTCAAATATTTCAAGAAATGAGGGTCAGTTTTTGGTTGTCGTTCTTTCGCGATCGGGAACATGGAAAATAAACGTGTTCTTATCCCTCTCCAGCAAAAAGATTACCTCATTCGTTGAATAAAAATCCTGAATTGGTCAGCGGTCGATTTAGTAGTAGTTTGAGTAAAAACGAAGCCCGCAAACAATGCGAAAAAATGGCAGAAATGCTAAATACAATTCCTTGTATCCCCAATGAAATCAGAAACTGTGTTTATTAGGTCACGTACTAGATATTTTGGTGACCTGAAGATTTTTATAATTTTATTATCATCCAACTGAAAGCCATTTAGTTTTGGGTATATTTGACGAATCGGTCGCTCATCTATATTTTAGCTTGCTCCACAACTTCCATTGCTGCCAAGTGGACTAATTCGTCGAAGTTTGCCATTATAAAATTTAACATTTACAAAAATTTAAACTGATTAGAAATAAATCTTGACTGTTATTGTTTAAAGATTAGGTTATGTTAGGATCATAGAAATAGAAGGTTTCACGGGATCGAATGATGCGCTGTAGCTTTTGCGCTTATATCGCATGCTACTTTAGATCTCGAGTGGTCAACTAGCGTTCGATGTTTAGCTTTCGATAAATCTCGCATGAAAACTTTCGAAAATACCAATTTCTATCGAAGACGGTGAAAATCGAGATAGATCGCATGCGACATTGGTCGAGCAATCTCGAAAATACGGCCCCTGGCCATTGGAATAGAAATGGAAGACAATTGTTGGCCTGCTAGATACTGTATACTGAAGATTGTAAATACCATCTATTGAAGTTAATGGGTATCATTTTAAACATTTATTTTGAATTTTATTGTTTTTATGTAAATCGCATAGCCAACTTGACTTGCTCGAATACAACAATGTAATTTTTTTAGTTAAAAAGCTTCTTCTGATTTTTCTATGTGCCTTTCTGAAGGCTGAAAGTAATTTAACATAGAGCTTAAGAAGACAAAATATTGAAAAAGCGATGCTCGCAAACAAAATGGAACCATCGACACCGCTAAGTTCTACAAGTCATCGTTCATAATACCAGTACATCTGGAAATATTCCAATTAGAACGCAGATTCCTTACGTATTTATAAACTCCCTACCACATAAGCTATTTTAAGATGTATCCCGCCTCAGATATTTACACATTTTTATATTCACGAAATTTTTGGGAATTAAACGGAAAATGTGAGAGTTAACACGTGTTGCAACTCAATATCGACTAATTATTTGAAACAAAATGAGTGAGTTAAAGTGTGCGGAATGTGGAGAACCTGCGGAACTAAAGTGTTCGGCGTGTAAATTGGTTGCGTATTGCGGAAAAGACCACCAAAAGAAACACTGGAAAGAACACAAGGTTTTGTGCCGACCATTTGAGGTAAGACCTGCTTGTGCAAATTTTTGCTTGCAGTTTCTTCTGTAGAATATTGGAATAGACTTCCTATCAGGCGGCTAGTTGCATTAACTAACTAAGTGGCAATCGCAAAAATGTAAAGTACCAATAAATGCGTCTTAAGAAAGAGCACGGTCATGCTAGGTCGGTTTCTGCTAGCGCTAATAATAACGCAGATTTCCTATTTGGACAACCAATTTGCGACACCCTGTACAGAGTGCCGCTTTTTCGATGGATTTATGGGGTATTGGCAAAAATGTTTTATTTTTTTTCAATTTTTGGTGCGAATATTTTCCGGTAAGCTTGATTCTTTTTCGGTATAAAGGACGTTTTCGAAAATCCTGCGCTTTATCTCGGTTATTACATTAAATAGAACAAACGGTCAAATAGAAATATTTCAGAGTTTTTATAGGTTATTTAGCGGTGCAGTTTTTAATTTTTTATTGAGAACAATTGTCAGGTTATGATATAAAGGTAGGTTTTTTTTTTAAATGGGACACCCTATATATTACTAGTTCTTTTGTTGGCTCTTTTGTAGATGATTCGAATAATGTAAAGTTTTATATTTTTGTCTCTAATGGTTTTTGAAGAATTACTGAAAATAGTATGTAGTTCAACGGTGACGAAAATAGCATTTTCTCTCGCAAGAGAACAGTTTAACAAACGAGGCGAAGCTGAGTTTGGTAATGTTCTCGAACGATAGAAAATTCTTTTTGACGGGTAGGACACTATACTTTTTCTTCGACCATGCTAACATTAGTTCCTCATTTACTTTCAAAATTATCTCTACAGAGTATTTCTTTCGAAAACTAAGTAGTTGTATTTGCAGTATTTGAAAATTGCTGCATCGAACCCCGCGCCGTGCGCCTCCGAACAACGGAACAAAAAATAATCAACGCCACTTCGATTGTCATTGAGTTCCGTTCGAAGACCTTCGACCCTCTGGTCATGTTATTCTGGGCAATTACTGACTTTTTTTAAAGCCCCAAAGTGTTGGATATAAAGCAAAAAAATCCAGTACCTTTACTAAGCAAGGCGTTGGTGATTTTTTAGACAAAGCACCTAAAGAAATGGTGCCACATAAGGTACAGTTGTTGAATTCCTCATTCCTGATTTTAAATTTTAAATTATTTTCTAGGTTGCATTAATAATCGGCATATCAGGAGCTTGCAGAACCGACGAACTACTAAAAATCACACGGGGAGATATCAATATTTTGGACAAAAAAATATCTATTAAGATTCCAACATCTAAGACCTATCAAACAAGATCATTTATGATTATAAATTCATACTTGGTCGACATTGTTATGAAATTTTTTTTAATGAGAGAAAATAGTACAAACAGCAGATTTTTTTTACTAATGCGATTCGGACTGGCTAATCAGCCCTTCGGGCATAACTCAATTTCGCAATTTCCGAGAAAAACTGCGGAATTTTGAAACCATCAACAACCGAAGAGGTATACGGGGCATTGCCTTAGGAGAACAATGGCAACGTTGTTTGCTGAGAGTGGTGGTGATGTACTTCAATTAAAGAGGCTTGGTGGCTGGAAAAGTACTGCTGTTGCAGAAGGTTACGTCGATTCGTCGAAAAACACACAAATGAAAGCCGCAACTTTGTTGTCGAGTCCAGATGAAACTAATCTACCAAGCACCTCAAGTTTTTCAGCTTACAATTTGACCAATAGTAGTAGTGCTAGTGGATGAAAAAAAAACAAATAATGAGCATTTCTAAGAACGACCCAGATGCTAAAGGTTATAATTTTTCCATTAAGGCCTGTAGCCATTCCAATGTAACTATTAATTTTAATAAGTAGAATTTATCTTTTTATCAGTTTAATCATTTTTACATTTTAGTGTTAGAAAAAGTAACTATTTTTGTTAATTATCGTGTTTGTTCTTTTGTATTATATAAATAAAAGCAAAATTACGACGTATTTAATGTTTTATTCAATTTTTTGTTTTGACGCATGTGAAATTGTTTCGGAAGATTGAAGAATTATATGCGAAAATTCGAATTAGTTCTTTATGAAAATATTACGTAATTTCTACTTTCCACCCTAGAGGGGAAAGTAGTTGTCACTTTCCGCCCAAGAGGAGAAAGTAAAGTCGATGAACGAAGATCGAAAAGAAAAATAAATAAAGATCGAAACGTTGGCGTATTTGCAACTGTGAAGTAGTTTCTTATTTGTCCTACACCCGCTTTCTACAGTTCCAGTACATTGCATTGTTTACCTGACAGATAAACAACGCCATGTCTGGTGTTTTTTAACTTCAAACTGAAGTTTTACTGATAATTGTAAAAGTCGTCCTTACTCGTAGAAAAAATATTGTTCCTAACACTTGCGGAAAATACGGGGTGTTCATTATAAAACTTCATCTAGCAGGCTATGAAATTTTGACAGAAAAGGATGACATAATCAAAATAAATGGACGTTTGTTTCTCCATCCTTTTCTTTTGACATTTCACAGCTAACTAGATGAAGTTTTATAATGAACACCCCGTATCTTTTCCGCACTCGACTTCATGGCCGAAAGTATCACTTTCCGCACTTGTTAGGAAAATAACTATTTTCTGTTTTCTGTCTGACAGTATGCAAACTGACACATATTTTCACGGTTATCTTTCTCGCACGTCACCCATAGCAGCGTAACAAAAACTTACTCGTTGCCATAGGACACGTGAAAAAAAGTCTTTCTCGCACGACGGCAATACAGGGGGTAGCAGAAAAGAACTGTGAAGCTTAATCATTTCTATAATCGTTAAAGATGTCCCATATTAGTGGCAGGTGGAATTTTATACGGTTGTAGAACAAATGTTGTTCCTAGTTCTTGCGCAAAGTGTCTTTCGCGCACTTGACTGCTGCCCGAATTCCACTTCGCTTCGTTCGGGCAACGGCAGTCGCGTGCGCGTAAGTGTTACTTTGCGCACTTTTTGGGAAAATAACTATTTCCTACGTTTCTTTGCAAAGTCATAAATTTGCACACACATTTGTTGAAATAGACAAAACACCAGTTATTGAAATCGTACTGATGGCTCCTTGCTATAAAATTTTGAAAAGCCGTCACTCTCAGACGCTTAAATTTATGAATGTCATTTGCTGGCAGTTTTAATCATATAAATAATAATTGACATATAATTATAACGTAACATTAAAAAGTTCAGCCCGAAAAAGTCCGGCTCAGTGCCAACAAAAGCGCATGCGCGGCTGCCAAGCTTCACCCCTTAATTTTGAAAAATCGACAATGCCAAGCTTTATGTTTTATTAAGTTTTCGCCGAAATATAAAATATCTCATAATATAGTACATCAATATATAAAATACTAAGAATTAATTTTAGTTTCTAAAATGGTTGAGCTGGTACTTAACTTGGCAAATTAGCATGGTGTGGTGTAAGAAAAAAACTAAAAACTCATAATTTATTTAAAATAAGCTTCTGTTCTATTCCTGAATATAATTTACACATGACAATGTTTTAATGCTTTCAAGGTCATTTGCTGTTAACCTAAGTTTTTAGGTTTTTTTTTGGCGGGTACGCGCGTAACATTTACACATTAGTCAGTTGATATTGATAATAAAACCATAATAATAATTATAATAATGTAATTTAATTTAATTAATTATAATCATAAAACCTCAAAAAGACCCAATACTCACCATTTTCATGATAAGAGAAAGTCTAACCATCCTTTAAAATATTGGCGCCTTTCCTTGTCTTGGCTTACAAGTCAGGTATTAAGAAATCAATACACAATAGACTTGATAGTCTTTTGGCGCCCTTCCTTGCCTTGGCTTACGAGTCAGGTATCAAGAAATCAATACACAATACACTTGATAGTCTTGGTCTTATTGTAGGACAAAAGTATTTGAATCCACTCGATCTTTGACGGGAACGGTCCACTTTCACTAGCACTAAGTGATGTTGCAAGCCGCCCGATGAGTATTTATTACTTAGTACACTAATTTGTTTTAAAATAAATACGAGCCTATAATCAAAATAACAAATCTTCGATCTTTCGTTATTACATGTTTTTTTTCATGTCAAAAAGTTCTCAGGGTTGACCTAACCTCAAACTTTTGTTCTTCTAGAGTTTTCGGTAGACTGCTCTGTGCGCTGCGACATTACTACCACTCTTTGTTTTCTCATTGCGAATAGAAGGATGAGAATACTCCGAGAGCGCACTAGGGCGTCCGGCCGAAAACCCTATTTTTTTGGTGGTCGTGTCCTCCGCATATGTCTGGCGCAGAAGAATGTGCGCCTTAGCAAGCAGTGAGCCTAATCTTGGTTTCCATAGATCACTAGAAGCTGCACTTTTAATCCACGGGTAAAGAATGACGTTCGTAGTATATTAACTAGTACGAATATGGTTTTAATACACTCATTAAAGAAACGTAAAAAAAATATTGTTCCTTACTCTTGCGCAAAGTGTCTTGTCCGCACTTAACTACTGTCCGAACTCCGCTTCGCGTTGTTTGTGCATTCGCAGTTGCTTGCGGACCAGACACACTTTCCGCACTTGTTAGGAAATATACCATTTTCGCCGATTGTCAGAAAAATTTGGGTTTTAGTGACTAATAACAGGCAGTAGACTACAAATTTTAATAAATTTTAGGATCGGTAACATGCCATCCTTTTACATAATGTATGTTCTATAAGGTGATTCTAGTTGGCAATAATAAATATAATAATACATTACTGCCTCGGCTTCCTTCATAGCCTCGTTTTCGGCTCGGCTTTGAATAAAGCTGCGGCAGAAAATTGGCTAGTTTTTCGCCTTGTAAAACAAGTTAAACAATTTGAAACAATTTAAAAAAAATTCAAAAATGTAACCAACTTGTTACCTGCACTAGATAATTGGCATTAACAAATGTTTACTTCATACTGTATCGTTTAGAACTCTTTTACGTACTTCATTTTAATCCGGTCTATATAATAAAAATGAAAATAGCTTTTTACAGGATTGGATATCGTAAAGAAATTTTTCCTACGAGCGTGCTGTAAAGTCGCTTTACCGCACGCATTTGCATGCGGGAAGTAGCACCTTACCGCACGTGTGCTGTAAAAATTTTGACCTCACGCAAAGCCAAATTACATACACTTTGAAGCTTTATTAATCTGAGCATTAGTTTTGCATAATTTTATTGTTCTTGTGATGTTGCTTTTTGCTGAGTTGAAATAAATTGATTGGTTTTTTCTATACTTATCTGAATGCTTTAGGGTTCAGAGGACATTTGGCACTATTAATTAGATACTTACCATACGTGCGTGCGTGGAAAGGTTAAGCTTACAGAACTTACAGAAGACACCAAATTAACACACATGCGCTCGTAGGAAATTAATTATCCACGCCGAGGAAGTATGAGATCGCCACGCCACGTGGTGGAATTTTCAAGAACTCGATTGTGTAACTGTACATGTGTATTGTCAAAATGGCCTCAGGACGAAAATTGGCAGAGATGCTTATAGAGGTCACTTGGACTGTTTGCCAAAATATTAAGGGCGATTCGAATTCGCCTCCGGTTTTTCCAATTCGTCTCCGTTTTGGAGGCGTGTGCGAATATTGAACTATGCGAATTGGAGGTGTATATGACAAAATGCATATATCTATATATAGGGTGGCCCATTTAAAAAAATATATGTTTGGTCTGTCACACTTTTCTGGGACACCCTGTATACATGAAACAAGCTGCGTTTACAATTATGTCATCTAAGTAAATAAGACAAGTGTTCCACGTCAGCCCTCTCAAGACAAGTTCTATCAAAAAGCAATATTTACTAATTATTAATTGAAAACTAATCAGCTTTCAATATTTCCAAAAATATTGCAGCTGTTAAGAAGGAAACAAACAGAAACAACTACTCCGAGGGCTAATACTTATACCGGCATTGAATTACACTGTTTGTTTCAAATTTCATTTTATAAAGCAAAAAAAAAATAAAATGAATTAATAAAGTAATAAAAAATCAATGCTAAAAAATATTAAGCTTTTTGCAAAGAAAATAGAACCAGAGTTAATAATTAAGATATAAAAATTTTTTGATTAATTATAAATTTAATTGTAAATTATTTTTGAATTTAATTTTAATTTTTTTTTGCTTTATAAAATGAGCTTTGAAACGAACAGTGTAATTCAATGCCGGTAGGGGTATTAGCCCTCGGAGTAGTTGTTTCTGTTTGTTTCCTTCTTAACAGCTGCAATATTTTTGGAAATATTGAAAGGAGATAAGTTTTCAATTTCCAATTAGTAAATATTGCTATTTGCATATTTTAAACTAGAGTTTCCTGCGAAAAAGCTAAAAATTTCTATCACTAACATATTTTGCAGAAAATAAATTTCTTTCAACTTTCATAAAGTTCTATCAGTCGTTCCAGAAAGTTGAAAACAGTAGTGAACTGTTATGCTTTTGCTCTCTAGCCCAGATTGCTTCTAGCCCAGAACCCGCAAAAAATAAAATATTTCTTTTGCCTGCATGAGCAATTTTCACTTACCAATATCCACGTTTCAAACCTAAAGTGGAGAACTACTTTGATCCAGTTAAAGTTGCTAAATTGTCACCTCTACCTGGCAATGGTTAGTTGCCTTTTTTTGGTCACATCTTAACTTTCCTGTAGTCGAAGCAGAACCTTGTTGAAGCATATTATTTCTTCTTAACAAGAACCACAGGCAAAGACCATGAACTAGATGATTCTTCTATGACGCCCTCCTCTAGCATTTTATTCACCAAATTGTTGACTTGCTGTTTAGCCAGAGGAAACGTGGGTGTTGACGTATTGGCTAAACATACCTCATCAACAGTTTCTGGAAAACTTGGTTAGAAGTTTTCATTTTTGATGTTTCCGCTCCTACATATTTGCAATTAGCAAGGGCAAGAACTGTTTCTTCTTTGAGCTTGATGGTCTTTCTCCAATATTTGCCATTCGAATTGGCATCGTCTAAACACGTGTTTGTCAAAGTTTGTGCCACCATAATTTCGGTTGTCAATTATATTGTTTCGCACTTGGGGTTTGAATAATTTCATTGTAATACACTTTATTTAAAACACTATTTGTTAACTCGACAGACAAATACAAGTACAATCCGTCTTCTTATAATCAAGTATTTACCACCAGCACTGTACTATAGCCCTGTAATATCTCTTTGCTCTTTTAGCTTACTTAGAATCGATTAAAAATTAGACTAACTAGAGCCGCAGAGCTAGTAAACTGGAAAATGAATTAACGTTCATCTAACAATACAAAAAAGACCTCTAAACGTTTAAATTACACTAAAAGTCGTGTAATCAGGGTAATAAATCACGCACGGGACGTCGGCAGGTCTAAGTGGCGTCCAGAAACGACCGACGCTCGTCTGCATGAATCCTTAACAATATTCTCAATTTGTCGCCTTCTAAAGTGACAAAGCTTTACTTAAAAATAGGTAATCTTTGGTAAATAGCAATTGCATCTTTTAACCTGTGAGTCACTGTAGATTCCAACAGAGTGTTAATCCATTCAAAAATATGCGCAAATACTTTCCTCTGCTTAGGATTGATTTGACCCTTTGGTGAAGCAGGCCTAATGTTTACTTAATCATTGTTTAAACATAAAGACAGAAACCATCGCATAATTCTTATATATTTCTCAGGTAGTAGAAGACCCCGAATTTGGAAAATGCTTGGTTTCAACCAGAGACCTCCAGCCAGGAGACTTGATTTTATCAGAACATCCCTTAATTGTTGGTCCCAGGCCTCACATGGTTGAGGAGGGACCTGTTCCATGTCCTGGATGTTGCAGGTAACAACAAAAGTGTAAAGACCTAAGTAACTTACATCTCATTCCTACTTAATATCTAGGTTAATAATTCCTGAAGGTGCAGCTAGATGTGACGGATGCGACTTTCCTATATGTAATCCAGAATGTCCCGGTTTGAAAGATATGGACCGTCATGGCCATGAATGCATGATTTTGGGTCTTCGGGATGTGAAAGCCATAAATGGACTTCATGATTTCTATAGGTAGAAACTAAAATTAGGCTGTCAGATAGGGTAAATTCACTGAATATTATTAACAGGCAAGACACACTTCTGCCATTACGATGCCTACTCTTACAACACAAACACCCCAAAAAATTCGCTCAGCTTTTGGAAATGGAAGGACATCAGGAGAAACGAGGCGAAGACACAGAGATATACAAGTTGGTTTATAATTACTAATGTTTTGTGTGTCGATACATTCTAAACTGCAACCTGCTTTAGAGACATCCAAAGAAGAGTGGTAGAATACTTGCATGATAACTTCCTTGGACCCATGAGAATGCTAGAAGGGAAATCCGGGCAACAAGTTTTGCATGATATATCTAAGGAAACAATTCATAAAATATGTGGCATTATTGAGGTCAATGCACTGGAAATCAACCAAGATGCGGAAATTACCGCACTATATCCAACAGCTTATCTTATGGAACATAACTGCGTGTGCAATACTGTAATCAACTTTGAAAATTCTGAAAAAGGGTAACAGAACATAGCTATCCTCATAGAAGCTTTAACTTGATTATATCTCAGGTATACAATTACAATCCGGGCAGCAGTACCAATATCCAAAGGCGGCCATATTTCGACAATGTATACCCATGCATTATGGGGCACTCAGGCCAGAAGGGAGCACTTAAGGGAGACTAAATACTTTTCGTGTAAGTGCAAGCGATGCGAGGATCCCACAGAGCTAGGGACGTATTTGAGTGGGTTGAGGTGTATTGGTACTCACGACGAGGAAGCTTGTGGTGGTATGTAAATATAAGTTTAACGTATGGGCATTTGCATTGGATTTACACTTGGCATAGGTATTCAGCTTCCAATTGACCCTCTGGACGACAATACCGAATGGGCCTGTAATAAGTGTGACGTCAAATTGACCAATCAAGAGGTGTGCTTTTTAATAAACCAAATAGGTGAAGAGGTGGATAATGTGCAATTGTCTAACCCTACTGTTAGGGAGCTGGATAGTCTTTTGACCAAAATGTTGAACTTCGTCCATCCTAATCACTACCACGCCTACGCCGTTAAACATTCCTTGGTGCAACTATATGGTGAGTCGACTATTCTTAATAAAAATGAAAAAAATATATCTATTATTTATACAGGGTGTCCCATCGGGAACTACCGCGGTCGATATTCTAAAAATTACAAAATGTAATTTTTTGAAAATTTTAGGGTTTAGCACTTGCGATGGGGCCTCCACGTCTAAAATATTTTCCTTTTTGAGGTATTACTGCAGGTACCCGAAGTTGGTACCGACTTCACAATTTTAAATGGTACCCCGCATTTTTTGCATTTTTGAGTTTTACATTTATTATAAACTTATCCCCTAAATCAATTAAGAGCAGCCACCCACAACGAATTAATAAAACGATGCCAAAAATGCTTGGAAGTTGGCGGAAGAAATTTTGAACAATTATTAAAACACTAAAATTTAATAATATTACAATTAAATAAACAGGGATGTTTAATTTCACTGATTTAACGTGTATGGAAAAAAATTTTCAGAACTCTGCGAAAACGGTTAATGATAGGTATAGAGCAATTACATAAAATGACCTTTATTTTTAACCCTTTTGACACAGCAGCCATAAATAAAATGGGGTATATATACCATATTCCATTATTTTCTGCATCTTACATTGCCATGGAATTTACCTTGTATAACATCGATGGCAATTGTCGTTTACTTGTGTCAAAACAGATACGGTAAATAAGGAATTGGAAGGTGATAACTAAAATCGGCAATTTGAAGGCTGGCCAAAATGTTACTGTTGAACATAATATAGCTATATTATGTAAATAATATTAAAACCTCATGGTAAATTGTAAAACTGTAAAATTTCACTTTTGGAACGCTCAATATACGTAAAAAAAAATAGACTCACGAATTTTAATACCTTAGTATATATTATATGACGATGAATGACAATAAGCTTAGAGTTTTGGAATTGAATAAAAAGTTGCGAAAAGTGAAGAAAAGTATTCATTCACTGCTAATAACCGACTATGTTCAATAATTAAATTAACCGTCAAAATCACATAATAGCTATTTATGTAACCAGTTACGAAAAGTCCGATTTTGTGTAACGAATGAATGTTTACGGGACGAGCGCAGCGAGTTCCCGCAATTTGAATGAGATACACAAAAACGGTTTTTCGTCACGTGTTTAATACAAGATTTTTTCTAATTTTGACTACAAATACCTACTTAGGGAGAGAATTATTATTATTAAACTTCAATATTTACTTTTAAACCAATTTGTATCTACTTAATACCGTAAAACTATAGCAACGGTGTGCCACAGCCGAAACCTGCAACTGGTGGTGATACCAACTTTTCATCACTAGTTACGAAAGATTTTACTTTTCGTAACTAGTTACGAAAAGTAGGACGTTACGTCACTGTCATCAGTATTGAAAAGTGCCACTTTATATGTCAAAATTAGAAAATAGCTATTTATGTTACCAGTTACGAAGAGTCCGATTTTGTGTAACGAATGAATGTTTGCGCAATTTGAATGAGATACACAAAAAAGGCCTTTGGTCACGTGTTCCATAAAAGATTTTTTCTAATTTTGACTACAAATAACTACTTAGAGAGAGAGTTATTATTATTAAACTTCAATATTTACTTTTAAACCACTTTGTAACTACTTAATATCGTACAACTGTAGCAACGGTGTGCCACAACCGAAACCTGCAACTGGTGATGAAACGAACTTTCATCACCAGTTACGAAAAATTTTACTTTTCGTAACTAGTTACGAAAAGTAGGACGTTACGTCACTGTCATCAATATTGAAAAGTGCCACTTTATATGTCAAAATTAGAAAAATTAGTTTTCGCTAGAGTTAGTAACTATAAATAAATTAGTTGCATTAAAATCTGGATTAATTGGAAGTCTGGCATCTATGTAGACTTAAGAGTAAACAATATCCATAACCCTAAACCCAATTTTCAATCAATATCAGTGTCCGTTATATGTACTGGGTGAAATATTTTAAGTTTCTAAGACTAACGAGTTGCCAAAAATTCAATCGTTTGACTGACAATCATGATTTAAATTTGGCATGGGTTTCGGTATTCTCTTTTTTTTAAATCGAAGAAAAACAAAACTTGCCTCAGATAGCCTTAGGGTAAGCTTACCTATTTTTCCCATTTAAAATAGTGAAATTGGTACCAACTTCGGGTACCCGCAGTGCTACCCCAAAAGGGAAAATATTTCCCATCGCAAATGTTAAAACCTGAAATTTTCAAAAAAATACCTTTTTTTTCAAGCGGACTAAAAGTAGGTCATTTGTTTTTTCCATTCGCACACCTAAAGAGGGCTTTCTAATCCTGAGACCAAAAAAGTAGCAAAAAAGTCCTAGGCAGTAAAAGTAAAGTCAAAAGTCACCGCTACTGTCGTGGTGGCGCAGTTGTACATAAACGATTGTTAATATTGAAATTTACAACTTTTAAGCACTAGATACTAGATGGCACTACAGCAGTTGAATAAAAAGAGTAATCAGAGCTCTTGGTGCGAAGGTGCATCCATCCTATGTTTCAGTTTTTGACGCAAATTCTTAGTTGACTTGGCGGATTTCGACTGGTTAGTAGTTTTGCAATATTTAAGATTTTGTATATTAGGTTTTAGTTTTGTAATATATAAGCTAAGTGTTTGACTATTGGAGCACTAGATGGCACTAAACCAGTCTAAGTGTACCTGTTGCCATCTTTATATTCTTATTGGGGAAACAAAGAATGAGAATACTCGCAGAACGCTCTAGAGCAGTTATCCGAAACTGCTGTTATATAGTCGAAATCGCATATCTTCTCGAATTTTCGGTTCGTCTGTTAAATGTCATGCGCGTCATCATATTCATTTGTCATTGTGATTGTTATTAATTTAGTATTGATAATGGTGCAACATATTTTTATCTTACCACAATTTACCTACACCTAAACCACCTAAACCATTGGTTATGATTTAATACCATTAAAACAATTAAACATTGAAAACCACCGTTCTAAATCGTTCTTATTTTACAAATAAACACACCACTAATTGGGTAAGTACCTAGACTCTCCTAAAGAAACAGATGCAAGTAAATTACAAAACTGAATCACAATAGACATGCTATTTCCTGCATGCTTGAAAAAAAAATAGTATATGTTACTCGGAGTAAAAGGCCTTTTTGTTCTTCGCTCAGTTGCAGGCCTCAGCTTCGCTTCGGCCGTCAATCTCTGAGCTCAGCACAAAAAGACTCACTTTTACTCCTAGTGACATAATCTACTATTTTTAGTTTCCCAAGGATCGACCGTTGTAGTTGCCGGTGGGACACCTTGTATATTTTTAATATCCCATTTCTTACTAATTTATGCAGTTTACTTATAATACGTACGCACTGTTAATATTTTAGGATATCAACAGGGTTACTTGCCACATCAGTTAACCGATGATAATGTTGTAAAGAAAGCTACAATTTGTCGAGAACTCCTTGATATAACGAAGAAAATTGATCCAGGAAATGCGAGGTAGGTAAAGTAAATTAATTTTATTTCAACCATGTATGTAATGACGCTATTTCTTATCTGTTAAGCAGATGGAAACTTGACATTTCCACTCGGATGGAAAGTGAGCATTTTCCACCCAGGTGGAAATCTTTAGCAATGAGTTCTGGACTTCTCCTAAATATTTTTCCTAGGTTAGAACATGTTCTCACAAAAAAAGAAGATGCGAAAACATTTTCTTATAATTATCATAAAAAGGAGAATATAGAGGCTCCTTCTTTAACGCTAAGTGTAGTTTGCAACATCGAATATGTTGACCACATCGTCGATGACTGCTTCTTTGAATCAGTCGCTAAAATAAGCTAATAGAACCTCTTCGGAATCAGATTTTTGTACATTTTTTAATTTCCGTCGGCGCACCACGCTTCAAACGACTTGTATGATTTTTCGTACCTGGGCTTGCTTTTCACTGGCAAGAGGCTTTCTTCGGCTATTTTAACGATCGCCCGCAGTTCAGGGGGAGTACAGTTACCATTTTCATCTTCGGATAAACTAATTTCCAATACTAAAATAACACTCAAATAAACTGTAAGAACGTAACATAGACAAATTTAACTACTAGATTAAAATCTTCCATTAAAAACAAGTTCAGGAAACCTGAAGATTTGACAGTTTATAAAATCTTTTGACGATACATCATCCCGCCAGATGGCGCCATTTGACATTGACAAACTGTAGACAGGACGTTACGTCAATCATTTGAAAATATTGACGGAGCACGTCAATGTTATTATGATGACCTCACCCAGATTACTCTCAAATACAATGCTCTCAACTCGCATCAGCGCCATCTATCGATTCATTTCCGAGATTTTGAGCGGTTGATTTGAATATACTTTTCCTACCAGTGTTCATTAGGGCACAGACGCAATTATTAAAAACTTGAACAATAAGTTTTACGTTTTAAGTGTGTTCTTTCATCTAATTGGCAAGAGCTAAATTTTGGCCAATCAGATGAAGGGAAACACATAAAACACAAACCCATTGATTAATTTTTTAATTATTGTGTCTGATCCATAAGAAAAACTCATCAGCTTGGAACGAAATTTTGACGAAGAAAGGATGAAGTAATTAATAAAAGTTGATAAAACTCTTGTTTTTCCTACCTTTTCTCTTGACATTTCTTATCCAGTTTGATGGCCGTTTTCTCTGGAACACCTCTACAATGCAGTATTTTACACAAATAACGATTATATAATAATTTGTTTCCTAAATTAAGCACAATTTTTTATAGATACGGAGATACGTATAGAAATAATACCATGGTAAATACAAAAAAAAATTTAATTTTTTAATTGTGCATTTGTTTTATTTGTTTTGTTAGGTACGCTTCTACAGAAATAGCACCAGCAGCAGTTGACATTCAGCAGGTTACTGAAATCCTTTTTCTTTTGTTAACTATACTGTATAGACAGATTCTAAAATAGGTAGTTACCCTGATACAAACATCTGGAGGTGATTGCAGACATTATATTTTAATATAGAAAGTTCCTATAATTTAATGTCCCTCGAAGCATCGGTAATAAGATTCAAGATGTTTGAGTTCTACAAACCATACATATAAAATATTGATTGACTTTTTCTAAACCACTTGGGATATTTGAATGAAATTGTTGTGCCTAGGTTTTAAGAGCGATCGAATGTTTATATTTTATATGATCTTGATAAAACATTATACCAAAAAATCGAACCAATATACAAAGTGGTTCAAAATGTACAGCCAAAAGCATTGATTCTATAACGTACGTCCTTGCGGGCCCTATATCACCGTTAGGAGTGACGTTTTAAAAAAAGTTTATGTGACAAACAAACGTTATTTTGACCTGCCCTATAGGCTTCCAAGAGATTGTTACATACTCATGAGACATCTTTACAAGTAAACGGTAATAAATGAACTAGGTGAGTAATAAGAAACAAGAAGCTGGGTAGTTTCATAACACAGCGCATTGGCACACGAATCCAAGTGTGCAAAACAAACTAATGGATGAGTGCGACAATGGCATTATGGAACGTGTATTTTATACTATTTTATGTAATAAGGTAGATAAAAAAAGAATAAAAACCAAAAATAAGTTATTATTTCAAACGTCTAGTAATGTTTGTTGTTTAAAATTACTTTGGCAGTGTGACATTGATGTTGGTTTTGACTTGTTGATTGTTATATATTTAATATATACTTAAAGTCAAATTTTATCAATACCACCTAAACAGAGCTAAATATACTATAACGATTCTTTAATCAGGCTTTTAACGCATCGCTGTCAGTGTCTTAATAACGAGCTAAACGAACCGAATTACATAAAATAAATAATAGTATATACTTCATGAAGCATTCTTTCGGAAAGCAGATTTCTGCAAAAGTGCTTGATGAGTGTCTAGCTCAATTTAGCCGGTAATAAAATTGGTGCCAGCCAGGTTTGGTTGTGGAATGACGCCACACTTCAATTTCTTGATTCTCTCAGTTTGATTTAAGTCGGCAGAATCAAAATGTTTCCCCACAAACCATGTACCTGAAAAAGATAAAATTCAAAATCAAAGTATTTCTTGCCAGATCCTTATCACACCAGCTAGGTAGGTATTAACTTTAACAAATAGTGTTAAAAACAAAAGTTGGGGGTTTTGTATTAAATGATATAGCTATTCATGCTTTGATTATTCAATTATATCATATAACATCAATATAACAAAAATTATATCAAGCAAGTTTGCCACAATTCCACTTACTGGCTTATATCACAGAATAAGGAACAATACATTATATCAGTAACGTCAGCTCATGTCGGCACTTTGATAATTTCAAAATTAAAGCGTGCTACGCACCTGCATCCTGCGGTTTTCTCGAGTAGTTACGAGGGACTTGTAAATGCGATATAGCTGCCGTCAGATGGAATCTTTCTAGGAGTGTGTTACCGGTTCTTTTTTAAACGTAATTTTATTTTTTTGATTATGGATAATTTTACTTTTGTAATGTTTCTACGTAGAAAATGTAATAAATAATGGGTTTAATAGGAGACCACTTTTGTAATATATATTTATTGTGATACAGGGTGGTTGGTGTTCGCAGACCGGAAAATAATTTCTATACTTTTATCTGACTCCAGGTCTCAATTATTTTAATATATTGTTCTCTTAGTACATGAACTACTTGAACGGTATTTTTAGAAAATTATACATACTTTTTTATTCAGCGTGTTCGAAAAATAAGTATAAAAATGGGATAAAAAACTTGAAAAATTCGATTTGTTTTAAATGAAGTGCTACTATTTCCACTTCTTTATATTATTGTGCATTACAAACTAATGGAAGTTTGGACTAGGTTGTCTATTCAATCAGTGTACACATTTTTTGATAATAGTTTCACAATAATTTCTGGTTTTAAAAGAAAGTGTTCTCAGGTAAAATGATTGTAAAAAATATCGAAAACGTCATTATGGCTAACTAATTGCAAGTACACATAAGCAGCCATAGTATTTATTTAAGGAAAAAGATTGAATTTGCCACAATTTCAAAACTATACTTTTTTAGAACAGACAATCTTATAAAAAGAGCTTTTATTTTTTATTAAAAAATGGTGCATCTTAGGAAAAAATAAGAAGATATTTTTTCTCTTCAGGATTAAACGAAAATTAAAAAAAATAATTCATATGTTTAAAAAAACCGTGGTGTATCATTTTTTTTCTTTAAAAGTATCGAGTGGCGTGCCTGCACGCGTGCTCCTGATGAAACAAAAACAATGTTCTTATCGTAAAATATGTATTACACTTAGGTATCAACACCACCAAAATCTTGTTAAAATATCTTGTGCGGATTGCGTTACATTAATACATTTTTAAGTTTTTATTCAAACTTTAACACCCTGTATCTCGTGAACAAACCACTTGCGGACACATGTTCTCCTGAACGTTTTGCTAGGGCTATAGGCTTTTTTCATCACAACTCTTAAACACCCTGTATATACTATAGATAGATGACATCTTTTTCTGCTATAATATTTCGATTTTATACAAATTAATACATATCTATATTTCTTGATCCTGTAGACATCTAAAAGATATCATTCCTTCCCTTAAAAGACTTTCGCAGCCATCTGACCACAAACCTTTCCCTGACATTTTTAAGACACTGTGTAATATCCGCGCAAACTATATTTACCGCCGAGCTGGAGACACTGTATACCGCTCAAGCACCAGATATGCACTGCCAAAACCGGTTTGGTGATGCACCGCCGGCGGCCGGGCGGACGGGGCAAGGGGAGAGGAGTTTTGATTTTTCGACCGACTGACGTTACTGATATAATGTATTATTCCCTATACTGTACTTGGTTGAATGAAACTGACTTGAACTGGCTTGATTGAAACTTCGTTAAATCCTAATCGCTGAATAGAGGAAATTTGGAAGAACGTAAAAATTGATCTAAATTGTAACTGACCCATTAAAAAAAAGTTTGTGGGCGTCACTGCTTCGAAGAATTAGCCCTTATAAAAACGAGATGAACATCAGGAGATAGATTATATTAATTATTATTTATTAATATTAAATATTAAACAATTAATATTTTTTTAGTAAAACATTTTTAGTTTTTTTTTTATTTCAAAATGTAGATTATTACAAAATGTTTTTGCACGATCAATTCCGTTGTTTCATCAAATCTGTTTGATAAAACTCAGTTGTTTTTTGCCTTAAACTTTCTTTTTTTAGAATATCTAAAAACAAAAGTTTTTTATTTTGTTCTTTTTCACGTGTCAATTTTATAGTGGCCTATTGTGAATTTATGTGATTTAGAAAGGTGTTTAGTTGATCATTACCATACTGATATATTGAAAAAAACATCATCAATATTGAGATCCCCCTGCCATATCTGAATTTTCTTGGTAATAATCATTTTTGTATTGAAAATAATTTGTGTTGTTTTGAAAAACATTATGCGTTACAATGTTAATAATTCCATGATTGCGTTGTTGTTTAGTTTTCAACGTTGTCTAAGCTTGACGTCATTTTCAACATAAAGGCCGATTCTCACTTTCGTGCAAGGCACGAGCTCGGTAACAGCTCGGTAACGGAAAGTCACAGGCTCGGCATGAGCAAGATTTTTCAAAACCATTCACACTGCAACGGTCTTGCCGCGGATTAAACAAAATTTAAGTTTGGTGCAGGTTATTAAGTATTTAACTATGTTCGCGACCTCCACCTCAATAAAAATTACTTTGGTATTAGATGAAGAAGAGCAACAAAAAACCAAATACTGATAGTAGATATACCTGACGATATTAAATTAACAGGCTCAGATATTGTAGCACCGTATGTGATTTTGGGAGATTCTGCTTTTCCCCTCAAGACCTACATTTTGAGGTATTTTCCTCAGGTTCAAACCCTGAATGATGTTGATAAAAGGATATTTAATTATCGACATTGTCGGGCAAGACGTGTGGTTGAGGATGCTTTTGGCATTTTAGCCCAACGTTTTCGCATATATTTTATAAAAATCAATTCAAAACCTGGGTACGTCGAAAAAATTGTTCTGACCACCTGCATTCTACTATCTGCAAAGCAACAATGTAAACGTTCAAGAAGAGAATCCAAGTTTGGACAACAATGAATGCATCCTGAGAAATCTACCTGGACAAGGCGGTAATGCACAACAAGAAGCATTCAATACTAGACAATTATTTACCAGTTTCTTTAATTCAGAAGACGGATCTCTGCCTTGGCAATATGAAAAGATATACCTAAATAATATACAATGTCATCAATATACAATGATCAATTAATAAAATAATACGAATACTTACCTAGTTGTAATTTCCCGCCAACTGTAGTCCACAACTTCTTTTTATACTGATTGTCGGAATATCTTTAAACCCAAGTACTCCCAGAACATAGGTAAAAATGGTAAAAATTGCATATTGGCTGCCGGAACAATATTCACACTTGTCGGAACAGGCACGGCAAATGCTCAGCAATTATTGTTTGAGAAGAACGCCGCCTGCAAAGACGGTCGATTGCCGAGAGGTTGCGCGTGTAGTGTGAATCAACCCCGAAAACACGTGCCTTGCACGAAAGTGAGAATCGGCCTTTACTATGTCATTTACACAAATATTAAGTTTTGTCAAAAAGTGAATAAATTAGAAAAATTAAAACTTATTAACCTTTGATTTGGGTTAATTTCTATATTCCTTAATTTTTCTAGAAAATCCTAAGAGAAATTTTTATGTATGATTCTGTATTTCCTACCAAAGGATTTAAAAAATTATTAAGAATTTAGATAATTGATATGTTGGTGAATTCACCACAAAAGCATTAATTAATGCTACTAACAACAGGTCTAAGAGAAATATTGTTTTTATGTATTTTTATAATCATCAATCACCTCTCGCTTTTAACTTGAAATGTAGCAGGCACATTAAGTGATCAGCTTTTATCAGAGAACCTCCGGAAGTCCAGTTCGAAATCAGTTACGGTATCGTTTCTGTGGGACTTTTAATTAACTTGTTGGTGAAAACTCTTATCGCAATAATGGCATTCTTACACCCTTCTTAAGAGTTGTAGAGTGGTGGGCAGTTTGGCCCAAGATGATAATTTTCTTTAATATTTTATTTTATCGTTTACATCTAGCATAGCGGCACTAATTGAAAACGATGCCATCATATCTTTTGAAATCCATGTCGAAACGAACGATGTATTTTTTGTAGTTGTATTTTTTAAATGTTTTTATGTAATAAGTAAAGAATTTGTTAAAGGATTTAATTCATATTTGATAATCCTACGAAGACTCTTTAGTCGCATGTTATGTACTTTTTGTCACTCTCGTTTTTTTTGTTAGTTTTTTAGTTTCTTTCTCTGGTTCTTTGATACAGCTTTTCATATTAAGGAGAAGTTGAAATTACTGTTCAGCTGATTGTTAAAAGCTTATGAAAGTACTGAAAAGATGTTTTATTTTAAATAATAAAATAAAAATCATAATAAAATATTGATGCAGATTAGCGTGCCCAGATTACAAAAGCTCGTGTTTTAGTGGGTTTTAGGACAAATAAAAACTCCTTTTTCTCTTGAAGAACGCTTACGTTTCGAGGTTTAATTTATGTCTTTATCAGGGGTGAAACATATGCAGGAACATTATCACACACGACAAAGGCTCCCATAGAGGAATAAAATTTAAATTACAAAAATACGCAGAAGGCATTACTTGTACATAATAATAATGCATGATGTAAACCAACATAAACACATTAACTATATAAAAAAAAATTTTAGGAACACAAATAATTAAAAAGTTAGATAAAATCTAAATAATATGAACATGTAACTTTACTTTTATTATATAAGTAAAAACCAAGACAAAAAACTAGACAAAATTTAAAACATGTACATTGCGGAATATCACCTATTCTCTCGCGAAAGAGGATGATGTCATAAATGTTACGGTATTTTCGATACAGGCAAATATGAATTCTGAAGGGTGACACCACACAAAACGCAGTTCCAAAAGCTATAATATGTCAAGGCATTCATGTCACATACATACACGCACAAGTAGAAGAATCCAGAATCAGACAAAAAATAAGTTTTTTCATATAAAAATCAGATATATTATCATATTGGTGCACTTTATATTTTATATTTTAAACAAATCGTATATGAACACATTTTAATTAAATAGAAACATTTAATTTAAATGGCAACTGAAAAAATCCATTTTGAAAATAAAAAATGACACGTCTGAATGTGGATCACATAGGTTCCACAATTAGACATAATATGTTCCACAAACAGACAAATTTTCAGCGGAGGTCTAAACCAGAGAAGTTTACTTCAAACTTCAAATACGACTGCTGTCGCTTTGTTGTTCCTGCATGAGCTGGCTTTGGAAATACCATTTTGATTTTTTCAAGCATTACCATTGAAACGTCAGGTGCGTCAGGAAAAAAAAGCAGTTGTCGTATTTTAAGGACTTTCGCATAAATTTAACTTCTTATCATTATCTGGTATGTTTATATTTAAAATTTACGTATTAAGCTATGAAATATATATTTTTATATTTATTTCCTCAAACAAAACTAATACATAGCCTCTTACTTCCGGTTCCTTATTAATCTGATCTACAATATGGGTAGGGTCACCTTCTCCAATAAAATCGATATCATCATCGTCAGAATCTTCATGGTTCGTGACTAACGCTACTTCTTCCTCATCTGTTGAATCGTCTTCAACAACTTTTCTCTTCACAGATTTCTTCACTTCGCTTTGGTTTTCTGACCTTTTGCTTCTCTTCTAAAGCGTTCATTTTCGGAGTGTTAGTGGTCATGATGCTTTTGCCCTTTTATCTCTTATTCCTATTAACTTTACGTTCCTTAGCTTTCGGATAGCCCTTAAATATTTGTTGGCTAATAAACAGCTTGTCTTTGGGTTTAGCGATTACTGCCATAAGTTTAAATCTCGAATTCGAATGTTCACTTTTTAAAAAAATGTATTAAAATCAATACTACAAGCAATGGCAATGAAAATCTAACTACAAAACAATTTTACTTATATTTATAAGCTCGGTACTGCTGATACCGCATGTGAATAAAATAAGGCAAATCTAGGAATTTGAGCGTGAGAAATGCTGAGTTGTTACTCGTATGGGAATGTAACTCCTCCCGTGCCAGTTGAAAGCACATTCTTACGATTGTGATTTCAAAAGTCCATTTGATTATTTAAATTTTCGTTATTGATTTTCAGCGACATCCTAAATTTGTTAAAAATATAACGATATATTATGTAAATAAAAATAATAAACAATAATACAGAAATCAGTATTGTCCATACACCTATACGTTTCACATAAACACTTGATGAAACTTTCTCCAGACTTTTCATTTGTTCATTCAGCTGGGCTTGTATTTCATCTGTGGCTCGAAGGTTCACTGAGTTGAAATCAATGACAGGTGGGTTGAATATCGATTTTGGCTTATCGATATTGGTCCAATTTAAGCTCGGTAGCCTAACTTCGTCAAAGGATATGTGTGGCTCATCATGGTTCTCTATAATAGTAGATTCGATCTGGATACTGCAACCGGCCGGTACTTCCAACAGGTACGATCCATATAGGGAATGATTGTTATTTACATTATGACAGTTGGATTGCCCAATTACGTTGGTGGGTGCGGTAATGAGCCATTTACCATCTGCAACTTTGGTAAATTGCTTGTCTTGCAAATGTACTTCGTATGCATGACAGTTGTTGAAGTCTTTGTGGTGTTTTAATAGTTGAACAGCACAAGGGGAGTGACTTGATATTAGTCTACTAGGGCCCTTTCTGCAAAGGTACTCGTCAGGAAGGACCTCAAGGCAGCTTTCTTCTTGGAATGCGTGTTTGGATTCGCTCAGTGCAAGGTACGGTTTATAGGGTATATAAGTGACGAAAGTTGAAAGGTTATTTGGAACAGGTAAAGGAAACAGATTGTAATATTGATAGATCTCGGCCTCAACTAATGGGAGTTCCAACACAAATGTTATTACAAAACCTTTAATGAAACTTTTAATTTCAATTAGTTACTCTAAATTTAAGATGTTATTTATGTCAGGATTGAAAGACAATGTTCCCAAGTGGGGTTGTATTTCTAATTCCCTGATTTTTTGTAAAAGTTCATAGGATTTATAATTGAATTATGTAGAACATTTACTTTTGAAAATGTGATCGCCACTTCTAGTTTGTCCAGAATATTATAGATTAGTTGGTACAACATGGTGATTTGATTTATTGTAGTGAATATCTGTTGATATTCATGCAATTGGGTGATATGCACGCAACGGCTTTAATGACACTTTCTATTTGCTGAATTCGCGTTTTTAAGATCATTTGATTATGACTGATATTTGACACCATATCTTTAAACTTATTAATGGTTTTATCTAACAGTGAAATTCGATTAACAGAATCTAGATTCAATTTTTGTTGATTGGTTTGTAATTCTTTTATCTGTGAATCTAAAACTTCTGCATCATGCTGATCTAAGTTCCCAGTGATGCATTTTATAAAAGAACCTAACGGATTAAGTAGACCTCTTATAATTCTTAAAATATAAGTATTAGGAATTAATTGTTGGATTAAGTTATCGATGCGGTTTTCTATGCTAGTAAGCGGAATCAGCGAGTTTGCATATTCTTCGTGGAACGAACTGCTGGTTTTTATGTACAAGGAAATTTCAGCTGTTAGGTGAATTTTTTAGCGGTTAGGTGAATTATTTCTTTTCGTTTGGTTTTCGGATTTTGAATTTCAATTTTATTATTTTCCAATATTTTTGTAAGGATAAATGGTCCTTCAAATTTTTTCTTTAATTTTCCTGACCGTTGATCAGATTTTTTATAAACTTGAGCTCCTATTTCAAATTGTTTTGTTGATTTTTTGCTTAAGCTCTTTAGAGTCTTCTGCTATCCTATCATATAGTAATGACGTTTTATTTTTATGAGAGTCTAAATAGTCCGTAAATACGTGCGACGTAACTATATCCACAGGATCTCTTGAATTTGTGTGACCTTGCACAAGTTCGAAAGGACTGTAAGTTGTACTAGAATGTATATTACTATTCTAGGCAATTATTGCATACGGCATTAGACTGATGACGTCATTGTTGGAGTCAGATTCTCGTAATAATCTTAAATGCTCGATTAATGTGTAGTGAAAGCGCTCGACTGGGGAATTTGACTCATGGTGATAAGGAGTGGTACAATGCACATTAATGTTATGACTTTTTAATAGACTTTGAACAACTTCATTCTTGAATTCTGAGCCATTATCAGAAATAATCGATTTGGGTACTCCAAAAAATGAGAAGAATTTAACTAGTTGGTCTGCACATGAGACGGCATTGCCCGAATATGGAAGTGCGTGACCAAATTTGGAAATTTTTTCAAGAAAAGTTAGAAACTTCTGATTTCCAGTAATAAAGGTGTCAATGTGTACGATGTCAAATGGTTTTGTGGGGGTTTCTGTCAAGACAAAGGGCTGATTTAACGGTTTTCTGTTATATTTTGAGCGTTGAGGTATTTCGCATTGGTTTATGTAAGTGGTTGCATCTGCTTTCATAAATTTCCAATAGTAATTGATTTTTAAGGATTTAAGACATTCCTCAATTCCTCTATGATTGGTTTTACCTTCATGTTTGTATTTAATTAACATGTGTCTTTCATCTTCTCGACATTATTGACGAGCTTAGTACATTCAATCATTTTACAATTTCGGAAGTGAGTTAACATAACTCTTTGAAAGTAGGGGCGTAACTCTTTTGAGAAAAAGTAGACATGGATAGTGGAACGAGTTATGTGTTCCTTTAAGAATTGACATATTTTTTCTACATTAAGGGGAACAGTGGCATTGACGATTTTATTGTTGTCAAATATTTCTTGGTCGACTTTTGTGTATGAGTCGTAAGGAGCTCTCTTTAGTAATAAATGGAAAGGTTTATTATTTATAATATTGTCAAGTAAGGTCATTTCAGTGGAGTTTTCATTCGAATTATTGCTGTGAACAGTGTCTGATTCATCTAAATGTCATCTAAAAGTTGAGATTGCGATTACTTGAGAGGTCGGTAGCTTTATTTGGATATCTGAAATAATATTGACTTGATTGGAGAGGACCGTACAAGATCTAAATCTTGTACGGTTTGTTCAACTATGTCATCGGAAAGGTGAACTGGCTTGAATGAGTCACCTAAAAATTTGGCAATGTCTTCATCAATATCACCTGGACAATTTACTATGGATTCTGTCTCTAAAGCGTTGAGAGAAATTCGTGAAAGGGCGTCGGCATTGGTGTTTTGTTTTCCTTTTTTATAACATACTTCGTATTCATATTCTTCCAACTTAAGACGCCAGCGAACTAATTTGCTGTTTGGTTCTTTGAGATTAAACAACCAAACTAGAGGTCTGTGATCTGTGAAGATTTTAAATTTTCGTCCGTACAAATAAGGGCGGAAGTATTTGCATGCCCATACGATCCCAAGGAGTTCTTTTCCGATTGTAGAGTATCTTTGTTCTGTTTCATTTAGGGTTCGTGAAGTATATGCTATTGGCTGATCAGTAGGAGGGTTTCCTTGGGAAAGGAGGGCTCCGAGAGCTATGTTAGAAGCGTCTGTTGTAAGTACAAAAGGTTTATTGAAGTCTGGATATTTAAGTATTGGGGCATTAGTAAGCAAAAGTTTTAAATGGTTAAAAGAGTTTACAAAACTAGGTGCCTGCTCTACTTTTGCACCTTTCTTTAAACAGGTAGTAAGGGGTTTTGTGACTTTTGCGAAATTCTTAATAAATCGACGGTAGTGTCCTGCTAGTCCCAAGAAGGATTTTATTTCTTTTTGGGTCTTCGTGATTGGAAAGTTTTTAACAGCTACCACCTTGTCGGGGTTAGGTTTCACGTCTTGATTTGTTATTAGGTGTCCTAAATAAGCAATTTCTTTGTGAAGAAATTAACTTTTGTCGAGTTGGATTTTAAAATTGGACTGTCTGAGACGATCGAACACTGATTTTAATCTTTGGACGTGTTCATGGAGTGATGTCGAAAATATTATAATATCATCTAAATATACAAGACAAATTTTATTTTGAAAGCCACGCAAAACGTTATTCATGACCCGTTGGAAAGTAGAAGCGGCATTATTAAGCCCGAACAGCATACGATTAAATTCGTGATGTCCGGTGTCACTGGAAAACGCAGTTTTCGATGTTTTATGGGGATACATTTCAATCTGGTGAAATCCATTAGCTAGGTCAAGAGTCGTAAAATATTGGGCTTTTCCTAACTTATCTAGGATGTCCGAAATGTTGGAAAGGGGAAATTTGTCGTCAATTGTCTTTTCGTTTAATTTTCTATAATCGATCACTATACGCCACTTTCGTTTTCCAGATGCATCTAATTTTTTCGGTACTACCCAGATAGGACTGCTCCAAGGAGAGGTAGATTCCTTTATGATTCCATTTTCTAACATTTTTGATACTTGACTATGAACTTCCTGTTTATGCACATGTGCATAACGATAAGTTTTAGTAAATAGTGGTGTTTTGTCAGTGAGATGAATGTTATGTTTGATTTGATTCGTGAAAGTTAGGGGAGTGTTTTCACAATAGAAAATATCTCTATATTCGTAACATAATTCACGAATGGCTTTATACTCCTCATTATTGCAATGTTTAAGTCTGAGGTTTTTTAGATTTTCTTTTTGAAGTTTATCGAGGTCAATAGATGAGTTGTTATTCGAGAATTCTATATCAGATTCATCGATAAAATTTATTTCAGATTCATCAATGATTTCGATATCTAGTGGTTCTAAGATAGTTATATTAATGCGATTCTCACTCAAATTTGTAATGATGGTGAGAGCATATGAGTCAATAATATTTACTAAGGACTCAGGCATTTCGGCTTTGCCAAACGAAGTGTAGCCTAGAATGCCTATACCAGATGTTTGGGTTACAGGAATTTTAACCTTTTGAGAAGTTCTTGACGTTAGTTAACGACGGTTTTTGGAGACACAGTGGCAAAATAGTAGCATCAGTTTCTAAACAACTATTTTTTAGATTGATACTAGCACCAATGTGTGTCAGAAAATCGATACCTAAAAGACCATAGAATTTTGGACAAAAATCGAAAAGGAAAAATTTATGATTTCCGGGAAATTTGAAAGATTCGAAAATGGGCAGATGTATTACCTCATTATGGGATGACGTAGCATGAGCTGATTTATCAAAGAATAGTTCTTCTTTAATAGATTCGGGAGATAATTGATATGCCAAATCAGGTTTAATAAAACTTCTACCACTGCCGGTGTCTATAAGAAATTTTGCATTAATTTCAGGTATATATATCACTGGCAAATTGGTAATGGAGTAATTATTAAGCAATATTAGGTTATCTCGGTGTGACTGAAAGCATTCTGAAAATTTTCAATAGAAAGCTCTTCAGGTTTATAATGATAATTTTAATTCATACTTTGATCTGTAGAAAATTCGTCAAATTGCATAGCGTTTTGGTAGGAGGGGTCAGATTCGGGGCAATAATATTTATAATCATCGTATTGATTAACGGAATAATCAATAGAATTGTTATAATTATTTAAGCATGCTGTATCTGAAGCAACTTCTTCTTGTATCACAGGAGTGTCAGCGGTGTGATTAAATAATTCCTGTGATGAAAATTTGGGTTGTTGTTGCCTACGGACTGCGTTATTAATAATCGTATTTCCTGATGAAATATCCATTGGTTCTGGTTTCTGAATTCTAGATATATTCGAGGCTGCGGGGTTTCTTGTAACAGAACTGTTATTTCCAAAATTTGTGCCGAAATTATTATTAGAATTTTGTCTATATTGATTATTGAAATTCATTCATTCAGGTTTGGTCTGAATTGACCAGAATTAGATGAATTGGGTGCAAACTGATTAGAACCGCTAAATCTCGGATTACTTAGCGCGTGATTTGAGTTCATCGTATTATAGTACGGCGGTGTATTTACAAGATTGGGTACGCTAACAGGGTAACGTTCTGATGGAGCAAACGAACGGAGAAACGTTGTGCATTACCAGAATAATGCATGTTTGAAGGTGAAGGTTTGTGTCGTTGTGGTAGGTTAACATTAACAGCTGTTCTTGTATCAAAATGAATTCTATTTTTATAGTGAAGAAAATTATCTTCTTCTTGTGCAAAATTCATTGCTTCTTCAAGAGTACAGGGATTTTTTAAACGAACTACTAACTGCATGTGATATGTCAAACCATTAATAAAAGCTTTTAAAACAAGGTTCTCATATTCGGTTATCTTAAGTAATTTTACCTCTCTGGGGTCAATAGACATATTTATTTTAGCAAACAACAAACTACACGAATCTTGCAAACGCAAACCAAATTGTTGCGCGTTTTCATTCTTTTCGGGTTTTGATGTTATTAGATCTTGGATAACACAATCAATTGATCTTTTGTCTGAAAAGGTGTCGATTATAGCCCTTTTTACTAAATCCCAGTTTAAAAGTTCTACTCGCGAAGCTATAATATCTGCAGCTCTACCTATTAATTTACTTAAAATGGTATCAAATAAACAGACATTAATAGGGGCGTCCACATTATCTCTATTTCTGTGGTTGCTATAAAAATTATCGCAAGCTGTGATAAATCTATTAATTTGTTTAGTGTTTCCATCAAATTGTGGAATATTTTCTGCTTGATATTTGATAAGCATGTAATTTGGTTGAGCCATGGTTTTGAGATAATTAAATTAGAGAAACTAAATATAAAATTAAATATTTAAAAAAAAATATTGCATCTCTCAAGCGAAATATTCAATATTTTTCAATTTACCCTCAATCTGTTGGTTGGCAAGGTTCAATAAATTAAGGAGCACTTACAGTAATAAAACTTGACACTTTATTTCTAGTCTAGGGCCCAATAGGACGAGCGATGTGTGTCTCTTCCCTGGATTGCGTATGAGAATTGGGACGATGCTTGTTCCCGTTTCTCGCACCAATGGGATCGTTGGACGATGCTTGTTCCTAATGCCTGGTCGTTGAGATTTCTGCACTACTGAAGTGAAGGTCTCTGGATGTTCAAATTTGCCACAAATCGTTGAAACGAAGACGGATTATCACCGCGCGATGCGACTAAACCGTTGGCAAATCCTACCGACTGCGCCAGTTTAAATCTCGAATTCGAAAATTCAATTTTTAAAAAAATGTATTAAAGACAATACTACAAGCAATGGCAATGAAAATCTAACTACAAAGACAATTTTACTTATAGTAGTATTCTAGGAGTTAGTAATCTAGGAATTTGAGCGTGATAAATGCTGAGTTGTTACTTGTATGGGAATGTAACTCATAGGTGTTGAATTTAATTTGCCACAATGACTTCCATTATTCAAATTGGATGGAGACGATTCATCATTCAAATTGAATGTAGAAGGCCCATCAAGATTGGCATGATGTTGCGTCTGGGGTATGTCCTGCCCCTATTATCTAAGTCGCGGTCCGTTACCATACTAACAGCAAAGTCATCATCGGTGAAAATATATCTGTCAAATGGATATATTCCTGACCTTCGGAAGACCGATTGAATATTTGCCGGGGTCATCGATTTTTCAAAGGCATAAGGTACACATCCAGCAACAATATACATATTTAAAGTTATTTCGGGGTGCTCCAATATATCTGTATGGCAGTGTTGTAGAATGCTTTTTAGCCAAAAATACAGCGGGGTTTTAATTCATTTGGTGTGTGTGGTGGTAGCGTTACAATGATGACACCGTTTTCTTTGGCAACATTCTGTGCTTCTATTGTCAGATGGCTCTCGTGGTTGTCAATTGTAAGCAATGAAGGGTTGGTTTGTGACGCCCAAGTTGTGACTAGGAGTACTCGTTCCGCGCTTGTACATGAGGATACCTATTTGATGTCTTTCTCTGGAATATTTTTTTTGGCTTCTGGATTGTAGTCGTGGCAGTCTCATCTAAGTTGTAAATTCTGGTTTTACTAACAAAGTTTCCATGCGTATTGAAAATCTTCTCAAGGTTACCAAAGAAGAGCCCAACGTTGTGTTTATTGAACGAAGGTGCACGTGACAGACTACAACCTTCTGGTTGCCGAACACTTCATTTTGGATACCTGCGCATAAATCCAATAAACCATTCTCGTCTAGCTTCTCTTCTCTCATGCCAGCTATTAGGTAGTCACATCATTAATAATAGCCATTTCAAAAGCTAGTTTCTTGATAATTACCATGGTTTGACCACATCCCTGAGCATGTTAATATTTTCCTATATACATAATTCGCGGTCACTCTGATTTCTGAATTTATTGTCTGATTTTTGTCAGAAAATATTTTTTGTTTATTTGTGTTTTGACACAAAAATATGTACAATAATATGGCCAATAAATTCGCTAGCCCTGGATCCGAAGTCGGCCGTAGATGCCACATGACCCCCTGTATCAAATTTTTAATAAGTGCAACAGGAAAACTGCTAATCGAGTGAGCGACTTAAAATGATTTTCGAAATTCAACAAATTTACCACCTTGTATAATCGAAGTTATTGGAGATAGATATACGAATTTATATATTTCTGGAATCTGCTCCTTCAGCTCTATTAGACTGTGGATAAATATATGTGGGTTCCTTTTAAAAAAAATCAAGATGGCGTCGTACCTGTCAAACCGAGCAGCCAGTAAATTCGCTAGCCCTGGATCCGAGGTCGGCCTTAGATGCCACATGACCCCCATGTATCAAATTTTTAAACAGTGCAACAGGAAAACTGCTAATCGAGTGAGCGACTTAAAATGATTTTCGAAATTCAACAAATTTACCACCCTGTATAATCGAATTGATTGGAGATAGATATACGAATTTATATATTTCTGGAATCTGCTCCTTCAGCTCTATTAGACTGTGGATAAATATATGTGGGGTTCCATTTAAGAAAAATCAAGATGGCGTCGTACCTGCCAAACCGAACAGCCAATAAATTCGCTAGCCCTGGATCCGAGGTCGGCCTCAGATGCCACATGACCTCCATGTATCAAATTTTTAATAAGTGCAATAGGAAAACTGCTAATCGAGTGAGCGGCTTAAAATGATTTTCGAAATTCAACAAATTTACCACCCTGCATAATCGAAATGCTTAGAGATAGATATACGAAGTTATATATTTCTGGAATCTGCTCCTTCAGCTCAATTAGACTGTGGGTAAATATATGTGGGTTTGCATTTAAGAAAAATCAAGATGGCGTCGTACCTGTCAAACCGAGCAATCAGTAAATTCGCTAGCCTTAGATTCGAGGTCGGCCTTAGATGCCATACAAACCCCATGTATCAAATTTTTAAAAAGTGTAACAGAAAAGCTGCTAATCGAATGAGCGACTAAAAATGATATCCCTGTACATCAATTCTGTCACTTCTTGAAATTTCATCAAGTCATTATTTTTTGCAGGTTACCTTTATACTCAGGAGTCCTCCTGCATGAGCTCTATCTCGCCAATATGATCCTCATAAAGCGGAAATGGGATTTGGGCATAAAAACCAAAGTTAAGTCTATCAACTTGATGCTTCAAGAATGCCACTACGCTCTGAAGCAAGCCGTAAAGGTATTGCAGAATGAAAAGAATTGTCCTGCAGGTGAAAAGCTGTTAAACCTATTGGATAATTCGACCAAGGAATTTGAAAAGTTTATCACAAGGAATAAAGTTGACTTATCCGGTGAAGCTACGTCCAAAACAAGCTAGATATTAAGGTTTGAATCAGTCTATAAATAGCTAATTCTGATCTCTCACCTTTGAGTCTATTTAGTGCATTAGGCACACGTAATGAAATAAAAACAATGCATAATAAATAATATTCAATTTTGTTTGCTTTATGGCGTCTCATGTCATATACATGACACGAAATCATATGGAATTAGATTTACCGAAGATATTCGTAGCGAAAGCACAGTTTAAAAGAAACAGTTCGAGCACTTTTCTGATATCTTCTACGCGTTTTTGCTGCACTCGTTTCAGACGGTATACGAGGGTCGATTGATGGTTAACGTTGTGCATAAAAGGGCTTATATAAAGCTTTTCATTATATTTTTCGGAAAAATAGGTCATGGAAATTTGACAGATTGGCCCCCGTATAATATTTGAACTGTGTCAGTTTTATTGGTTAAACTGAAGGGTTATAAAATGCTGCCATTACAAAAAATGTTGTTGCCAGACCTTAGCAAAATAATAGTTGTAAGCGAAAATAATAAATCCACGTAGGCCTACTAGAGCAGCTACTACGTTTTTCAGGCAGGTCAAATACTTGGCAGAATAAATTTTTGAGGACAAGAAATTTTCTTATACTAGAGCTGGAGTATCGAGTTTTGCTCACCCTGTGCAACATAATATATATTAAGAGAAGGTTTGTTAACACTGAACCACTAAAAGGTCTTACGTAAATGGCTCTTATCCTGGAACCATAAAATCTTTCTATTAAAAGTATCTTTGCTACAAAACCTTAACATTTCTTCACTGTAGATATCTACAAAAAGGGAGGGACGTACTAATGCTATGAAACAAGATGCACATAAAATGCATTCATACCGCCCTCAAAATTTGACCAGGAACAGTGTTTATCTGCACTTCGGAGTGGTAGGTACAACGCTCTGCCTCAGAGCACTGGGCTTCTTTCCAAATGGGTAGGTCGGCAGAGAAATTAAAACCGTTCTTTGAGTTCTACTGACTGATTTTGAGAAAATTTATATGCTGATAAAAACTTTTTTTAACATAATGCGAGCAACGTCGAGGAAATTAATCAAAGTCAAACTGATGGCAGATATGAAAGTAAAATTACATTTAGCCATCATAACAACTTGTAGGAAAGTTGTTATTGGCATTTAGCTTCACCTGCTTTTAATTTACTGGTTAAAATGTTGTCAATCACATTTTTGGCAAATCAGTTTATAGATAACTAGTATGTCGCGTTTTTGGCGGAATCTTTCCTTTATGGTTTTTATAACATAACCATTAACATTGACACAGTTCAAAAATTATATAGGGGTCATTCAAATAAAAGCCTTTGGAAAAACTTTATGGAACGCTATATATATGCAGATATATAAATAAAGAACTCATTTACTTATCCACTAAACAAGCATTTTAATTTATATACACTTTCTTAAAAGGGGTAGCTTCTTGAAATAAGTAGCTACTTACCTAAAACGTCCTAAAGGGGGCCTTTGAGTATTATTAGTGTTTTTTTTGGGTGTAGTTTTATGTTTTCAGCTAAAACCAGTAGAAATTGACGTAAAACAACTTAAAACGTCCTCAAGTGCGTTTTTGCGTATTATGAGTGGTTTTTTAGTGCAATTTTATGATTTCAGCTAAATGACCAGTAGAAATCGACTTAAAACGTCCCTAAATGCGTCTTTGAGTATTATTAGGGCGACTTTTACAAGTTCAAGTAAAACTACAGATTGGAGATAAAACACCAGACTTGATGTATATTGCATTGTCTACCTGACAGATAAACAATGCAATGTTGGTTATATCTGGAGATTTATCTTCAATCTGAGGTTTTACTTGAACTTGTAAAAGTCACACCACAAGTGGTTTTTTGGTGTAATTGTATGTTTTCAGCTAAAACCAGCAGAAATCGACGTAAACCGACTTAAAACGTCTTAAAATGCGCCTTTGAGTAGTATTATCAGGGGTTTCTTGTTTTGTAGTTTTATGTTTTCAGCTAAAACCAGTAAAAATCGACGTAAAAAGGCTTAAAATGCGGTGCTGTGTGGCGCTATTTCTCTGCTGATTTAATTCTCGGACGCCACCCCTTGGTTTTAACGAGGCAAGGGGACCTCTTGTGCTTGGGTAGCTTTTATCAATGCAGTAGGGTTCGCTGTTCTGTGAGCCGCTCTAAATAAAACTCGGAACAAGGTTAAAGTACACTATATTTTGTACGGGCACATTTACATCCTAATTCGGTAGCACACAAATATGGTACAAATAAGGATCACGGAAATGCACGGTAGCAAGAGAGAAGTATGAAGTTTAGATAATACCCAAAAGTAGCGGGGCCTATCGAAACTTCTCAACATCCGCCTGAATTTAACTGGTGGATGGGCGCACACAGTTCAGGCGAGGCTCCGAGCAAGTCGCAAAATCCTCCTACGACTGGTCCGGCATACCTACACCCTATTCGGAGTTTGAGACGAGATCCCTCGCAGCTCAAACGGAGAATAAGGGCCCTAGTATCAAGAAACCACAAACGGCCCGGACAAGCCACAAAATCCTCCTATGGCTTGCACGGTCCTCTCATCCAGTGGTTAATCCAACATCCGCCTGGTTTAACCGAGGGATAAGTTCGGACGGATACCACCTTTACCCACAGTATTCTACCTTACGGTTGCGTCGGCGTCGGGGCCGAATCGGTTGCGCGGTGTAATATTGGTTTAGGCGAGCTCACCGTAGAGTCGTAGTCTGCCTTTGAAGGGCCAAGCGTGGCCCTTTTAAACCCATCGATCGTGTGGTAGGAGGCGGAGTGGGAGGTTCCGCGGGCACTGTTGCTAGCTAAAGGCTCGGTACGACGGCCAGTTTGTTTATGTTAAAAAAAAGATCAATAACACGGCCTTTTAAATTAGTAACTTCGTTACAGCTGTAGTAGAAATTGACGCAAAACGACTTAAAACTTCCTAAAGCGCGTCTTTGAGTATTATTAGTGTTCTTTTGGTGTAATTTTATGTTTCAGCCAAAAGCAGTAGAAATTGACGTAAAACACCTTAAAACGTCCTAAAATGCGTCTTTGAGTATTATTAGTGGTTCTTGGTGTAATTTTGTTTTCAGCTAAAACCAGTAGAAATGGACGTAATCGACATAAAGCGATCTAAGGGCGACTTTTACAAGTTCTAGTAAAACTTCAGATTGAAGATAAAACACCAGACTTGATGTACATTGCACTGTTCACCTGTCAGATAAACATTGCTATGTTTTAAGCTAAAAACAGTAGAAATAACATATAACGACTTAAAACGTCCTAAAATGCGTATTTGAGTGTTACCAGTGGTTTTTTTGTGTACCTACTTTTATGTTTTCAGCTAAAAACAGTAGAAATCGACCTAAACCACTTAAAACGTCCTAAAATGCGTATTTGAGTATAATTAGTGGCTTTTTGGTGCAATTTTATGTTTTCAGCTAAAAACAGTAGAAATCGACGTAAAACGACTGAAAATATTTTTAAATGTGTACTTGAGTATTAACAGTGGATTTTTGGTGTTAATTTTAGGTTTTCAGCTAAAACCAGTAGAAATCTACGTAAAACGACATAAAACGTTCTAAAATATCCATTTGAATATTAATTGAGCGAACTCAGGGTTCAATAATTCCAGTGTAACGATTTAACACGAAAACACTATTTATTTATTCCACAAATACACACGACAACAATTCGACTACTAAATAGGTCACTACTTAACACTTTATAGCCTCCTACAATCGTAAAATTACAGAAAAACCTAGAATGTTCTTGATAAGAATTCTTGAATAATCTCACATAAAAAAAAGTTTGTAAACAACTGCATTCTAGATAAACAGAGTAATAAATCACTCGTGTCACTCAGAGCAATAAATCACCCGTGTCAGCCATGACGCGGCGCGGATAGGTCGCGAAGCGGACCAACCACACGCGTTGCCCCGCCTCCGGTGCGGCGTCGCTGCAAACCGTAACATTGCCCACCTCCTAAGGCTGCTCCTCCAGAACAGATAGGGTTCCATGGTATCGTGCTAATCGATCCAGATGAACAACCTTCATCTTTGACCTGGAGGTCCGCTGGATCCTATACGCCACGTCATAAATCTTCTTTATAATTTTATAAGGTCCTTCCCAATTTTGGCTAAGTTTGGGCGACTTCCCCACCTTTTGCCACGGATTGTACAGCCACACCAAATCATCATCTTGGAAGCCGCGGGAGTTAGCTAGTAAGTCATATCTTGCTTTGGCTCGATCCCTGGAGATCCGCAGTTTATTCCTGACTTGTTCATGAACATTGTTAAGCCTCTCCTTAAGCTCCTCCACAAAATTCTCAGAATTGAGCGACTCTGTTTCTGGTATTCCATATATCAAATCCGCTTGGAAGCCTCATTTCCTTTCCGAACATCACTTTCGCCGGAGTATAACCAGTGGCTTCATGCGTAGAGCCTCGATATGCCATCAACATAAGAGGTAGATGTTGGTCCCAATCACGCTGATGATCTGCCACTACTTTAGACAGGTAATGTTCCATGGTCCCATTAAATCTCCCTACCATCCCATCCGACTGTGGATGCAAAGGAGTTGTCCTGATCTTGCGAATTCCGAGAAGTTCCATGACCTTCTGGAAAACAGCCGATTCAAAATTTCGGTCCTGATCAAAATGAAGTTCGAGAGGGACTCCAAATCTGTGTGTCCTACAGTGTACTGCACCATTCGGCCGCGTGATCTTGTTCGAGGTCCTTTTGTGGCATAACAAACTTCGCACTTGCGGCACCAAGATTCGACGTCTTCATGATAATTCACTCAGTAGAACAGCTCCTTAATTTTGGCTAAGGTTTTATTGACCCCAAAATGACCTCCACTGGTTCCGTCGTGTATTTCCTGTAGTACATCCGTTTTCTGGGACCAGGAACAACCAACTGACTGACTACGGACTTGCCATCCGGACTCTCCCACGCTCTCTTCAGTAATCCATTTTCTATTTTAAGAGAGTGCCACTGGGCCCAGAGCGCCTTCAGGTTTGGAGTTTTACCAGCAATTTCTTGCCATTCTGGTCTCTTGTCGTCAGTCTTTGCAGAGAGGATGGGTCCAATATCTGGATCGTTCATTTGTTCCTCTCGAAGCGTCTGTGTGGTCCAGCCATCGTTTATTTCTACACGTTCTCCTTGCAGAAGGAAGTCCCTCACGCTGCTCAGTTCTTTGACAATGCCGACAATCTTCTTTACAAGGCCGTCTAGACAATGGATCGGCATTTCCGTGAGACCTTCCTGGTCGATGTTCAATTTGGAAATCGTACTACTGCAGGCGCTCTATCCATCTGGCTATTTGGCCTTCAGAGTTTTTCATCTGTAATAACCATTTCAAGGCTCCATGGTCAATTCTAATCAGGAACCTTTTTCCATATAAGTAGCGATGGTAATGTTCGACTGCTTTAACGATGGCCAATAGCTCTTTTCTAGTGACGCAATAGTTTATTTCTGGCTTACTTAAAGTCTTACTGTAGTACTCAATGACCTTCTCTTGCCCGTTTAGTCTTTGAGAGAGTACTGCACCTAGACCACAGTTACTTGCATCCGTGTCCAGAATAAACAGTCCGTCCTTTATAGGGTAAGCCAAGATTGGACTAGAACCGGGGGCAGCTTTAAGCCTTGCAAACGCCTGACTGGAATCGTGGTTCCACTAGAACGGTGTTTTCTTTTCTGTTAATTTGTGCAGCGGTTTTGCGATGTCGGCGAATCTCTCTACAAATCTCCTGTAGTAAGTACATAGTCCCAAAGAGCTCCTTACTTCGTGTTTGTCTCGGGGAACTGGCCAATCTTTAATGGCAGATATTTTACTTTGGATAGTTTTAATGCCTTGTTCTTAGATGGTATGTCCCAAGTACTCGACTTGCTTTTGGAATAGACTGCATTTCTTGTAGTTTAACTTCAGGTGAGCATTCCGTAACTTGCTAAAGATTTCTCTTAAATTCTTAAAATGCTCGTCAAAATTACGTCCCATGACAATTATGTCATCTATGTATACCAGGCAAGTTTTCCAAGTCAGCACCCTCAAAACAAGTTCCATTAGTCGCTCGAAAGTTGATGGAGCATTGCACAATCCAAAAGGCATAACAGTGAACTGGTATAGCCCAGAACCAGTAGACAATGCAGTTTTCTCTTTGTCTTCGAGAGCAATCTTTACTTGCCAGTACCCACTTTTTAAATCTAGAGTGGAAAACCACTTTCATCCCGATACAGTTGCTAAGGTGTCTTCTATACGCGGCAATAGGTAGCTGACTTTCTTGGCTACATCATTAAGTTTCCTGTAGTCAACACAGAACCGCGTTGAACCATCTTTCTTCTTAACAAGGACCACAGGCGAGGACCATGGACTAGATGATTCTTCTATGACGCCCTCCTTTAACATTTCATTCAGCAAACTGTTAACTTCTTGTTGTTTAGCCAGAGGGACCCTTCGTGGGTGTTGTCGTATTGGCTGGGCATCTCCTGTGTTGATCTTATGGACAACTAAATCAGTTTGACTGTCATTGCTCTTGAAGTTGAACATATTAGATTCATCCATAGCAAATTTTATGGCAGACTGTTAATTTAAGCAATAATAAGCATTGTATATTACTCCTTATGTAATAGATGTATGTAATTAAACAAATTTTTACTTAGATTAAAATAGTATAGGACATATTAACGACCTGAGACATTTTATTTATATAAATATTTTTAATATATTAAATAATATGATTGATTTGCCTTAAGGATTGAGGCCTAAAGATGATTATGGAGGTCTATTTTAGATGCATTTCGACATCGAAATTTTGCAATAAAATTTGAAATTACCAAAGAATTCTATATCCAGATCCATATGATATAGGAAGGATGATTCACATCAAATTCGATTTCGAAAAACGTTAGAATCAGCCTTACAAACTACTATAGGTGGTTCACTAGAAAAAGTCATCTAGAAGGCTATACATTTTTGGCCGAAAAAGATGACATAATCAAAGTAAATGAACTTTGGTTCCTTCATCCATTTCTTTTAACGTTTCACAGTCAACTAGATAACGTTTTTAAATAAACACGCCCAATGAGCATCGCAAGATCGTAAAAAGTGGTAAGCATAAATAAAATGAATTTAAAAATGTTTTTTTTTACATAATTACAAACATAAACAGTTTTTGCTAAATTTAGTATTTTCACCAAATTTCAACTAAATGGTTTCTCAAAGCCTACTACTAATTTAGCTGAAAATGTGTAATTTTGTGATTATGCACAGAAAACAAAAAAAAATAGGAATTGAGTTTTCTCGCTTACGGTACATTTTAGCAACTTAGGAGAAGAGCTTAGAGCAAAAGAAACTCGTGGATGGAATGAGGGCCCAAATGGTGTGGGGATTGCCTGGTCTACTACTAGTCTACTACTACTAGGACAAGAGCACTTCTTTAACACTGTAGTTTTCAATTTTTGGTCCTTCCAGATCTATAGCAATCTGACAAATTATAAAGAAACCATAATTGAAAGGCCATGTTCAAAAAGCCCTCTATCTTTCTTAGGATTCATTTTTTGATAAGACAGTTCATCTCAAACCGGCATGTATATATAACGACCTTCTATCTAAAATTAAAAATAAGAAAGTTACCTAAAATGTGTGGCGTTTATAATGGGACACCCTATACTTACTTAGTTTTTTGAAAACAGATGTTAACAGTAAACTGGGGACAACCACATTTTTAATTAAAGAGTTATTTCTGCTGCCAAGGTACTCTCCTTACATAGATGATGGTTTGTCCTCCCATAGGGTACAAATCCTATGTGAATTCTGAAGGCGTTCAATTGGCATATTTTCCAAGCCCGGTCTTCCGATTTTAGCTATCCAAACCTTGCGGAGCTAAAATAGTATTTTACATGATTTATATAGGTAAACGATTATATTGATACAACAAAATTGGAATACAACTGTATAGTCAAAACGTAAGTACTTAGGTCGCCTTCTAAATTTTCTAGTGAATGCAAAATCAAGATCCTGTACTTGAAAAAAGAAGTGTTTCAATTCATATGGTTGGCTCATTGTTGGGCCAAACATATGAATTGAAACACTTCTCTGGCAAAATTGAGAATAGAGTTTAGCTTTATGACACTATCTTTAGAGATTTCGTAAACCAATCTTTCAGGTCATGCACTGCAATAACTATTAAAAGTTATATGTAGCTTATAGTTCTTTATCTAATATATCCGTTTAATGAGGTTTCAGAAGGTCCATCTTGGCAAAAATTTAAAAAAAAGTAAGAAATTCAGGTCAGACCATCAAAAGTTTGTATGGTAGGTTAGGTATGTATAAAATAATCTCAGACAGTAATGCAAAGTGCATTACTTATGTATTGCCGAATATTTTAGGTAAAATCTCAAGAATACAAAACTAAATATTCATTCTGATTGACTAAGACCTAGCTACAATTTCTAATGGCTAAAAATGCATGAAATGACACTTAATTTAACAGAGGTCCCTAGCCCAAATATTTTGAGTTTACTTACCCCTTTTTCTTCTTTATCGGCCTTATCCGTTACAGATGTTGACTATCATCATGGCAACATCATGGCACCACATTTTCAGGAAATTCTCCTTCAACTTCTGCAGGAAATTCTCCTTCTACCTGGCCCTCTTCTTCCTTCCACTTTATCATGCAGGAACAACTGTAGTAGACAATAGTTTACAGGGTTTCTCATAACATGGCCCAAATACTCAAGTTTGCGTTGTTTTACGATATTTATGAGGGTTAATTGGCAGTTCATTCTCCGAAGGACCTCTTCGTTGGTAACTCGATCAACCCAAGAAATTCTTAGCCCTCCATCTCTTGGAAACCTATGCAACTGGATACCGTGTGTGTATTTTATATTGGTATTGCAGTTTGGAACACAACAGTAATATATTTTGGGAAAATCTGATGAATAAAAACCGGAAAAACGTACTAAAATCATCTAATAAATAAAAAAATTGTCAAATTTGACTTGAACACCGCCATGATACCATTTCAAATCGGTGCGAAATCTTAGAGTGTCATGAAACGTCGCTTGACGCGCCTCTCGTGAGTGGGGCTTTAACTAACAAAGCATTGGACGATTGCTTCCATTAGAGATAAAAAGCCCTGGCCAAAACTTCGATTCAAAAGACGGAAACCCCACGAAAACGATGAAAATACACATTCCTGGTCAATCGGCAATGGCAACACCACCTTAATTTTCAGATCCTCCAAGCCCAGGGAAAATAACAAAATTCCAAAAAAAGGTAAATAAACAGATTCCATCAGAGGCTGGCATTAACTGAAAATTTCAAGCAACAAGCGACACTTTAGTCCTTAGTTCTGAACACGTCTTTACTTCTGAAGCAATATGAGCTAACGCCGGGCTGTCTGCACTCTTCTCTGCACAAAAAGTAAACTCAGGCATCATAAAATGGAACTTAATACGAGGCAAAACACTCTCAGTCACCGAAGGCAGTTTACCAAGGCAACATTGCGAATTACTGACTAGGTACACAATAGAAACTCTGACATAATGGGCGAAAACCATAGTTATCCCACATAAGGTAAGTGCATAAAATTTCACAACGTTACAAATCCCCCCCCCCCCCCCAAGTTTAAAGAATTTTACTCAAAATTCTTAAGAGTTAAACACAAAAAAATCCAGAAAGCTAAACTTAAATTTCAAAAGCAAAATCCAAAAACAATAATCCAATATTTAGTGCAACAGTCAACATAAATGAAATTAGGTGAAATCGACAAACTACTAATTATCCTCAGGAGGATGTGACTTTAAATCTTTTGCATGCCATATCCCTGCAAATCTATCTTGACTATCCTTCAATTCAAAAGTCCAATGTGAAAGTTTTTTTGCTATAACAAAAGGTCCGACAAATCTAGGTGCTAATTTGGCATTAAAGTATTTAGATGCATCCGACAGAACATGGTTTCGCCTCCATACTTGTTGATTGAGTATGAACGTCTCATCACGTCGACGCAAATCATAATTCTTCTTATTTGCTTGATAGGCTTTACCCAATTTCTGTCGAATATCCTCATACAGCCTCCTAAAACCGATAACACGCTCTTCATTCCGTTGCTCACGAATAATTCTAATTGGCTCATCTGAATCTTCTTTTGAGATGTTCTTTGCCTCAATTTCTCTACCAAACACAATAAAATTTGGTGTATGTCTAGTCGCTTCATGAACAGAAGAACGAACAGCATGTCCTACTATACCCAGATATTTATCCAAATGACGATGGTTCTCTGTAACATATGCCATAAGCATAGTCTTCACAACTCTATTAATTCTTTCACAAGGATTTGCCTGAGGGTGATAATAAAGCAGTATACTTAATCTGAACATTAAATTTATCCATTAAATTTCGAAACTCAGTTGACTTAAATTGAACTCCATTATCTACAATAATAGCTCTAGGGCTACCAAAAATATAAAAAACAGCTGAAGCAGTAGCTGCTCTTAAAGGAAAAAACAAGGAAAATTTACTGAAGCAGTCCGCTACCACGAGAATATGAGTGTATCCGGAAGCAGAACGAGGAAGTGGTCCCACTAAATCTGCACAAAGCAATTCGAATGGTCTACTTATAGATGTTTGTGAACTCAACATAAAGCCTACAGGTTTCTTTTGCTCAGGTTTGATAGCAATGCAAGTTCTGCAACGCTTCACATAGTGGGCAACATCAGCTATCATTTTTGGCCAATAATATTTTCGTTGTAGATGTTGAGAAGTCTTGAAAACACCCACATGGCATAATTGTTCATGCACTACTTTAATAAGTCCAAATCGATTTTCTTTTGGTACTACTTCTCGCTAATAATCGTCAGCATGTGCCAATTCTGGATATTTTGGATTGACTCTTTTATACAGCTGTTCCCATCGATTCTAAATGTTGCAAACTTTCGAGGGTTGTTCTAAATCTTTGCGAACAACTGCAGAAACCAAGCATCTTGAATATTGTGATAGTTTTTGTCTAAGTTCACTTCATCAATGATGGGCACTGTACGAGACAAGGTATCTGGTAGTATGTGATCTTTACCTTTTCGATGGATAATAGTGTTGTCAAATTGCTGCATTCTTAAAGCCCACCTGACGTCGATACCAGGACGCTATTCCTATAATACGTTGCGCTTCTCCCACATTAGTTGGTGTGGGAATCTTTAATATGGCACTTACTTTTTCCGAATCTACATGGAGGTCATTTCTGTCTACTACATATCCAAAATATTGCAATTCAGGTCTGCAGAACTTACACTTTTCTTTAGAGACTGTTAATCCGGCAGCAATTAGTCTGTTAAAAAATTCGTCAATCAATCTCTGTCAAGTAGCAGGTGCATTGGACAATTCCATAGGTAGTCTTTTAAATTGGAACAATCCTCTTCCAGGAATAGTAAACGCTGTCAGTTGTTTTGATGATTCCGAGAGGGGTACTTGAAATTATGCTGATTTAATGTCCATTGATGATAAGTATTGAGCATTACGAAGTTTGTCCAAAGTGGTTGATATATATATGGAATTGGATAAGCATCTTTCTTCGTAATGGCATTCAGCTTTCTATAGTCTACCACAAATCTCCATGAAACACCATCACATTTCTTAATCAAAAGGATTGAAGACGACCAGGGGCTGTTACTTGGTTCGACGACATCATCGGCTAATAGTTTATTGAGCTCTCCATTAATATGTTTTTGCATATAAGGAGAGACAGGATAGTAACATTGCTTAATAGGTTGTTGGCTATTAACGTCAATGTGATCTTGCACTAGATTAGTACATCCTAGTTTATCACCCTTTTTCTCAAAGGAACTTTGCACTAAATTGTCTAAAATTTGCTGTTGTGTTGGGGTAAGATCTACAGAATGTTTTAAAATTGAATTGATTGTAGGTGATGTTTTATCTGGATCAGCAAATTCCCAACTACCTTTCTTAATGGGACAATACCCATTCGTTTCCAAAAGTTTGTTCCTAGAATTAATGTGTGGGGAAAAGTAAGAAATACCAGTAAATCTACAACTTTAATGAGGCCTTCGCAACAAAATGGCACGGTAAGTCCACCTAATCCTTCGCAACTTTTTCCATTAGCAACCGTACAACATATTTTATTTGTAGTGTTCAAAGGCAATCCCAGCTTACTAAGTTGCAACCAACCAGGTCCTCCTAGAATGGTATCAGTGGCTCCACTATCCAATAATCCCTTGAATTCGACACCCAGAACAGTTACCTTCAAATAAGGTCTTTCATCATGTTGGGCCTGAGCTAATATAAAATCCAGGAGAGCTTTTTGCCGATTAAATTCTTTATTAGCATTGATCGTCGATGGAGTGGACACTATACGATCATCTAGGGTCTTCCATTGGAGTTTCCCGAACGCGAGCACTTAGGACAGGTTCTAACAGTACAATCAGGACGATCGACCGCACTTGAAGCAATATCTTCCACTTTTCGGTTTGTCACACTGGGAAGCGCGATGTCCAACAGCTTTACAATTCCAGCATGTCACCTTATTCCTTACTTCATTGCAACTTGCTCCACTAGTAGATCCCTTATCAGAGTACACATAAGCCTCAATTGCCTCTTTGTGCTCTTCTAATTGTCTACCCATTTCTATTAAATCATCTATAGATTTTACTGTAATTAATCCTAACTGACTCTGGTAGAAAGGTGTAATATTTTTCAATAAAATCTTCAGGTGCAATCTCTCTGACATTGGCATAGTAAGTCTTTCAGACATATTCTTTATTGTTGCTATATATAGTCCAATGGATTATTTTGGTCCTTGAGTACGTTGTTTTATTTCATCTAACAGTTTGTCAAGCGATTATAAATAATCGCTTGGCAAAAACTGTTTACGCAGCTGAGCAGCAAGTCCTTCCCATGTCGATATTTTTGTCTTGATGGAATTATACCATATCTTGGCTGGTCCTCTAAATAAATCTGCAGCAGCTGAACAAAGTTGGGCTTTATTTACATTACGAGACAGGCATAGTTCGTTAACTCTTTCCAAAAATGAATTCAATGACATATTTTCTTCGTCATAGGCGATGTTCCATTTATGCACAGGCACTGACCATTTGTTATGGCTACAACAATCTGCGTTGCGTCTAATAGGGCTTGGCAGCTCTTCTACTTCGTCCTCCTCATCTTCACTCTCTGAGCTAGTAGATGTTTCAGAATATAAAGCAGTAGAGGAAAGAAGTTCGGCCAATATATATTTATACTTTTTAGCCTTTTTCAGCAAAGTAGAATGCAATTCCATTATATCTGTGATGGCTTTTGATCGTTCGCTATTTTGTTGCGCTGTTGTCGTTTTACTTCGCTCTATACGTCCATAAACATGCCATAGTTTCGTAGATATCTTCATAAAAGCACTGCTTGCAGTTTCATCAGCAAAGTCCGCAATCAATGTAGAAGCCTCGTCTATCTTCTCCTTGACTACGTCCAGATCCTCAGCAAATTTAAATGGATAGGCTGGGTAGGTAAGTGGTTTTCCAGCATCTTCTAATTTCAAGTCTCCTTAAGGATTTTCTCATATTCTCTACAGTAGTTTCATCTTCTACTGTGATTCCTCTAAACGTTAGTTCATAAATCAATTCATCCTCATCCAGACGATTTATTTCCTTCTTAATAGACATGGCTATAGAGTTCAAGTCAACTCTACTATATTTCAATAAAGTATAGAAAGAAAGAAACTATCAACTTATTTTGAAAGTTAAAGATCCAAAAACAATAAAAATATTTAGTTCCTTGTTAAAAAAATAAAATTTACGGAGTCCGAACTCCAAAATAAATTTAAAAAAAAATTTGAAAAAATTTCAACACCAGAAACGCACTTGAACAACTTGATATAAGTTGCACAACCGCACAAGTATTCCAACACTAAATCACTCCAAGATTTACACTCAACTTAAACTTCAACTCCTTTGAGTCCGCTACAACACGAAAACACAAAAAAAATTTAAAAAAAAAAAGTCCGAAATAATTTTCAGAAAATGCAACAAGGAAGGGCAATGATTTTTGACCTTTTGATTCTGACTTCTGGTGCGTGAGTCAGAATCCCGTCCACAAAACATACCCATATAGAAAGGAAAGATCAAATGGAGGGCTCGGTTAACTGTTTTAAGTTTGCCTTCCTATTGTGTGAGAGCGCCACTAGTACTCCATTTTCAAAAGTTACAGTTTTCTTCAACAAATACCAAATAACTGAGTTAAGTTGAAGGTGACAATGACGGGACACTTAAACAAACCCTATCCACTCTTATTACCCAACTTGGTTTGCAATTTGCTTTTATTCCAACACGTAAGATGGCGCTCGGTCGGCGTTTGTTGGGTTGCGTCCCCATGAATTTCGTCCATTCCCGAGGGCCACCTTCAAAATGGCTACCGAACTGTCAAAATTTGAAGTTTTGGAATTTGAAATTTTTGAAGTATTGTAGGTTTTTAAGGCGATAAACTTAAATAAAGTATATAAAAGTGATAAAAAGTGAGTTGGTGTAGTGCTGCGTTTAAAAATATTTAAGGTAAGCTATAAATTACTTATTACTGGGTTAATACGTTTCACTCGTACGCGGACAGGATTGGTCATACATTGGGTACCTAATAGGCTTTTTTCTAATAGAAAAAAGGTGCCTTACGTAGTATATAAAATTACATTTTTCCACAATCTCGTACGAATAAGTATACAGTATAAAGAACATAAATATAAAGTACCGCTATCATCACTTGCGCACAAAATTTCCTTAATAATATTCCATATTTTATTAGGTATCTACATATTTTGGCGAAGGACTAATCTTGTTGGGAGCGGCAGCTGTCACATAGTACATATATTGACTATTGTTATATTAATATTCTTTATATTGTAAAAGTAAACCTTTTGTATAAATGACAAAGAGAAGGAACATAAGCTGATTGTATGATATTTCAGATTGTCGAAATGCCGTCTACGATTAGGTGTTGCGTTTCTACGTGTTGGGGAAGCCCTGAATCGAAACATCGATTTCCCAATCCACAAAAATACGGTCACAAAAATAAAGTCTTGTCGGAAGTGAGAGGATGTTCACAATGGAACGTCAAAAAGTGTATAATAACTTTCCACTATGTTCACTAAACACCAATTGCTGGGAATAAATTACTGATTTTTTGAAATATTATGTTTATAATAATATTTTATTCACCATAGCCTCTAAAGCCCTCATAGGGCAAAATGTTGCAGACATAAACTTAGAGGTACCTGTGAAAAATATTTATTGATTTTAATGAAGACTGGTTTGTAATAGGTGATGTTTTAATGCATTTTCCTACCATATACTTCCTACCGTCTACTTCAATTTAATAAATATATTCCGTTTAAAGCCACCACTAACTGAATACTAACTGGCGCGAATTTATGAACAAATCTCAAGTCACCCGACATTTTGGTTTGTCAAGCAACTACTTACTAAACACCAACGAGCATATAATTATTTTAGGTGATAATACATATAATTATTGAATGCTTGTGACGCTTTTATTTTATAATATTAATTTACTATCAAGGGTTATTGGGAATGTTAAGCACTGATTAGTTCTTGTTTGTGAATTGGAATCTCTGGAACTTACTAAAAGAAAATCGTTACTTAATACCTTACTTCAGAAAGAGCGAAAGGAGGTGAATAGTAAGTAATCGAGCAGGAGCACTAGCGGGCCGCCAGCAACAGTGAAGATGGGGTAGGTTCAATACGATATTAGTTGTATTATTTTATATCCCGATAGGCGCCACGTGATTTCCGGAAGACGCCAGGTCCTGAGAAGGATGTTATGCCATACAGGAATATACCAATCACGAAATATATCCCTCTTTCACTACCACTTTCCTAACTACTCTGATTTAAATTTACTTTTAATAAAAAAATGAAAATAAGAAACTATAAATCTCAATTATCTGCACCAGTCAAAATCCGCATGAAATTAAAGCAAAATTGGTTGAGGACAAATAACACTGTTTCTATTGATAGATTGGTTAACAAATTAAGGAAAGGCAATTCAAATAAAATTTGAAATGCTATAAAGCAATTAATCACAAAATTTTAGGTAATTGCAATATTCTCGAATATATGGTGAAGGAACTTTATGTATTAATGAATATGAACTATTACAAATCAATACGGCTCTCAATAATCAACTAATTAGGGACGGAGCTCAGGGTTTATGGCCATAAACTTACACAGGGTAGCTTCCGTAGCTTACCAACTAATGACTAACGCTGTAATGTTAGAGTGATTATTGAATACCTGATCAAATCTAACTTTAAATACCTGAAAATTGAAATATACTTAATAACGATAAATACTGAAGTGAGGAATCACGAGCCCTCAATATCTGTCCTCAAAAATTACACAACACAATACGGTACAAGACATAAAGGGTGCGGTACATAAAAGATTCGTAACTGTACAGACGTAGTGCTGTCCAATACCTAGCAAAAGTTAATTCTTTATAAATAAATAAATTAAAACAAATTGAAGATCTGAGAGAACTTACTACTCAGTAAATTGTCATAAAAATTGATCGAAAAGATAACGAATCGCTTACTTGGGGCCTCAATACTATCAAAAAAAAAAAATACTACTTTAAATGGTTATGGTGACGGCAAAAAGTAAAGTTAATAATTAAAATTGATAAGATAAAAGAAAAACTACGATAGTCGGTTCAACGCTCAGCCACTATCGTCGCCCATTTACAACATAACAAATTGGAAAGCTCTCACTCTAAACTATCCCCTTATCGCGGATCAGGGTGGTCTTGAAGAGCAGCTATCCGAAGGTCTCTGATGAGGAGCAGGCCTCCAGGGACGGCGTGGATGTTCCAAAAATGCGCCAACCAGGCACGTGGACGGCGGAAGAACGTCAGACGTAGAAGCCCGTTAATACAAAAAAAAACGTCGACGTAGCAGAAGCCCGTCAAAAAAACGTGGACGTAGCGGAAGCCCGTCACAAAAAAAACGTGGACGTACGTAAAACCCCTATAGAAACACGTGAATTAGCACGGAAAACTACAGAATATTCCATTAAATGGAGTTACACATACCTGCAAGGTTGACAAACGGGGCAAGGTGATGACGTTGGCGGCGTGGAATGCTTTTTATCCCTCCAAGAGGTAAAGGTAGAGCGGCGTAAATCGACAATAATCCTCTCCACGAGGATCCGGAAAAACTTCAAAAAGCAACTACCATTTGGAATATGCCCTGGTCTTGATCCTCCAAAGAGTATTGAGATGAAAATCACTCAAAGTAGACCACGAGGACACTTGCAAATCACGGCCAGCACGACGGGATTCTGGCTCACGCACCAGAAGTCAGAATCAAAAACCTCAAACGTCAATGTCCTGCCCTTTTATACCCACGAGTGACCTTCAAAACCCTTCCGCAATGATGCCCAAAATGCCAAAGACAAATATGACGTCACGAAGAGTAGCCGAAAACAAACAGCTGAAAATAGAAAAAAAAAGGAGACAGAAGAAATGCGGAACAGCAAAACAGGAAGAAGTATCCCATTAGTAATGGCCAATTAGTCCAACCTCATGGAAAGTAACATCAATCTCCACGAAATCAAAACTGACAATAAGTACCTTTTAGTACTCTGGTGACGTCAGAATACGGTATGGGAGAATTGGACGATGACAGACGGCGTCATCCATCGAAGGGAACGCTGTCGGGAGCTTCGCCGATATCGCTCGGAATATCAGTCTCTCTCGCTCTAGCTCGCTAAGATGTGGGAAGATGGTCTATGTCCGGGGCGCTCGGATGTAATCACCGAACTCCGCAATTGTCACTAATGAGTGATGGCTAAGTGACAGTGACACTATTTGGTAATTTCGCATAAACATAAACATAAGCAAACGAACCCCCAATCCAAATTTACAGAAAACCTACAATAACGATGGAAACACACACTCCTGGCCGATTGGCAATGGCAATTTCACCACAATCCTCAGATCCTCCAAGCCCAGGAAAACAATAAAAATAGAGGTATGTACCATCATGAAAGGGTCCCCAAACGGGAAAACTCAGCTTGAAATTCCAGCTAACAGGCGACACCTTCCACTTATAAAACAATGGGAGCTAATGCCGGGCTGTCCACACTCTTCTCAACCCAGAAAGGTAAACTCAGGCATCATGAAACAGAACGTAATAGAAGGCAATACATTCTCAGTCAAAAAGGGCAGATAACCAAGGTGATATTGGAAATTACTGAACTGAATTGTGTACCTAACAATAAAACTCTGACCTAATGGGCGGAAACCATAATTACCCCAAATAAGGTACGTGCATAAATTTCACAATGTTACATGCTCTTTGCTAAACGCGTGCCGTAAGTAGGAACCTGGCAAACTAAGATATCATCTGATTTGAGATTTTCATAAATTGGCACTTGAGAATATTGAACAATGGCGGCAAATATTTAAATTTAACAATCCTCTGCCATCTAGCGACGTATGAGTGAACTAACAAAATTATTAGGAATCTACTTATGATTAGTTAAGCACGCCATCTCTCGACCCTAGCTTCAATATTGAGCTTTTATTCCTTCCCGAGAGATGGCGCTGTAATGCGAACCAAATTTTTAACACGGGAGTTGACGTTCTATTTTAGCTCTGTTTTATGGTCATAATTCAAGGAAAAATAAATGTTTGAGGTTAATTAAGGCCATATATGGATTGAAGCAGTCCTCTCGTGTTTGTAATGATGAAATAAACAATGTTTTGATTGAAATGCGCTATGCTCAGTCCAAATATGATCCTTGCAGTATGATATGCAGATTTTTTTTTTAATTTTTTCAAGTGACCCAAAAGAAACTGGGTTTGTTAAGCATCAGCTAGGATCTAAGTTTCAAATTAAAGATCTAGGCACGATCAGAGAATGTTTAGGTATGACAGTATCTCATGATAGGGAAAACCATTACCAGTTATAATTTAGAGCCAGAAAATATTTATTTACGTTATAAGTCCGATAAATATAGTTTTACAGTAGGAGTAAGATGTTTCCGGACGAGGCGCTGGCCGAGTCTGGAATTTCGAAACAACTACTGTAACAGGTTACCGGACGTATGATGTACAACATTTTACTTCATACTTATTAAAAACAGGAAAAAAATTATTTTATGCGTGGCGAATATATTTTTGACAAATCCTCCAATTTGACAAATAGTTTCATTACGGTATCCTGTACCGGTACCGGTTTCCAGGTTGCTATGGATACAATGGATTTATTGAAAATATGCCGGTACTCAATACTGTAAAATTTCTTTATGATATCCAATCCTGTAAAAAGCTATTTACCGGATTAAAATCAAGTACGTAAAAGTGTCCTAAATGGTACAGTATGAAGTAGATTATATTATTCGTTTGTTAGAAAAATTTAACATGCTAAATGCTAATCCTGTAAAGACAGACGTGGGGGTCATAAGTTTGAAATGAAAAAGTGGATGATTGTCCTTATCAGGAGTTATTTGGAAGTTTGATGTACTTGAGTGTATTAACCCGACCCGATATATCTTTTAGTTGAGTCAATTCAACACAAATTATAGTGCAATACACTGAAAGTATGACAAACGGGTACTAAGGTATTTAAAAGGAACTTTGAATTTAAGTGTAGTATATACTAGGGATAGTGATCATAATAGTGGTAGTTTACAAGGTTTCGTTGATGCCGACTGGGCTGGATGTACGGTTGATCGTAACAGTTCAAAGCAAAGAACAGTTGCGTTGTCTACAGCACAGGCCGAATATATGGGTCTGTCTGAAGCTAATAAAGAGGCTATTTATTTGAATTTATTACTAAATGAACTGTTGGGCATGGCTGAAGAGGCTGTAACGGTGCATTGTGATAACCAGGGGACATTAAATTTGGTTCAGAATCCTGGGTATCATAAGCGAAGCAAGATATCCGGCATCATTTCATAAGAGATTGTTTATCAGTCATAAGACTTATTAGTTTTAAGTACGTTAAAAGTGAAATTATGCCGGCTGATATATTAACCAAAAGTCTGAATGCAGATCGACATGGTCAAATGAAGTCCTTACTTGGTTTGAGGGATGGTCATCTTTTTATTAATAAGTTGGGGTGTTGGTAATATTTAAAGGTATTAATGGAAACGGTGCCATCTATGAGAATTAGTTATAAGTTGTGAATTCGAATAACTGTTTCGCATTTGTCTGGTGACAAATTTGCAGTTAGTTTTCATGTTGTTGTTTCTTAAAAGGTGTAGTCCATTGTTACCTTTTGTAACGGTAACATTTCTAAAAAAAAGCAGTTCATTTTAAAGACAAGCGTGGCACGTTTTATTGTTCGAGGTATTTCTCTTGGCGGTAATCACGATACTGAATCTGAATCGCAATCGCAAATGGGTGAATTGTGAAGATTTGGAGGTGACTGCCTATCAGAATAAAGGGTTTCGTTTCTAAGTCGGAAGTCCGCCATGTTTGAGAGGACTTTGCTAATTCTTTGTTTGTACCCCATTGTTAGGTGTTAGGTATAAGTCAAACGTTATTTTATGATAATATCATGAGATGAAATGGGAATCATTTGGAACAAACTTAAAGTGGTACATTTTGCTGATTTTCTAAGGAGTAAAGAGGGCAGCGAGAGCAAGTATTTTGGGTGACGTCCAAAAACGCCTTTCGACAACGATAGTACTTGTCATTGGTCAATTATTCGTTGCGCGCTGGCGCTCTTGACCAATGTCTTTTCTCCACATCCACCTTTTATCTATTGAAATTCGGATTATTGGAGAGGATCAAGTCACGTGGAAGACAGCACTCATCTCTTCGCTGCTACTCATTTCGACAAGTGAGGTGAGAGTGTAAACCATTACGTGGGATTTAGTCGATTTGTAGTAGTATTTCATCTTCCCTTAGTTGATGTTAGATTTGTGGTCACTCGACCAGTTTCTTTGGACATTTTTGGGTGAGGGAAGTTGAACCGAATTTCGGAATTGTGCAGCAAGAGGTAAGTTCACGTCGGCCATCTTTCTGGTTGAGGGGTTTTTCTTTTCCTTCCACTCTGCTTTTGTGTATTTTCTTTCTATCGGAGTTTGGGCCTATAAGCAAAGCATTTGTCAACTTATAGTACGATCCAGGGCCACACAAGCCACTGTAACACGTGTGGAGTCCCAATGTTAGGATTGTTAGATAGTGGAGCTACTAGGACTTTAGTAGGAATAAGTCGTTTTGCTATATTTAGGCTTGAAAATGAAGAAGGAGACCTTGTCTTGCACTGTGACTAATGGTCAGTGTAGTACTAGTGTAGGTTCTGTTCAGGTACCGATGACGTTAGGAGATAAAACCCGCATAATAGATATACGTGTAATGCCAGAATTTCCTCACAAGTTAATTTTGGGAGTGGATTTATGAATTGAAATGGCTTTAGTACCGGACCTAAGACAAGATGTATGGCACTTTGTAGAGAATGATATATTGCCTACCGTTTGTAGTTTACAGGATGAGTCCAGCCTCACTGAGGAGCAGCAGTTTCAATTAGAACTTGTGGTAGAGAAGGCGATGTCTAGCATGAGTAATAGGTTATGTTGTTGTACGAGTGCAGAACATGTCATTGAATTGGAGTCAGGAGTGAAGCCAGTGAAGCAAAGGTATTATCCGGTTTGTCCTAATAAGCAAAACATCATTAATGAAGTTTTTCATCGAAGAGTCCTTGGTCAACTCCAGTTTGCTTTGTTCGTAAGAAAGATAACACTAACAGGTTTCGTTGTGATTATCGTGTTCTCAATAGACTTACTAAAAGGGATATAGTCGAATGGGTTCTTAACTGGCGGGTCCGACGATTCATCAACGACAAACTTTGAAATTTTTGTTTCTTTTCATGGCATTTATTTGTACCGGCCAAAAACAAGCCGTATGATAAAAAAGACAGATATATACAACTTTAGACAAGGAAAAATAGGATTCACTTATATTTGTCTCTGGCTTAAAGTGGTCACCAAAATGTGTAATTTTTCCCGTCATTTTGATTTATAAATGTCACTCTGACAGTCTAGTTAGGCAAAATTAGTAATTCTAAGCAATTTTCGTTTTTTTTTTGCATTTTTAATCCAAGCAAATAGTGTTAAATTTATTATACTATTTCGGGAATGAAAGAAAAAGTGAAAATTTGCCAATAAATATACAGGAAACTGTATCAAAGACACTGGGAATCATCTTAAGGGGTATGCAGAGAGGAAATGCATAGAAACCAAGTACAAAATAATACTGAAGAACATTAAAAGAAGAGAACAAAGACTTTTGATTTACCTAAAACAGTGAAATTGGATGTGAAAAATGACTGATCGGAACTTTTGTCAGTGACCAGAGCTCTAAAAAAAAACAAAAATCTACGCCGAAGACCAAAGATTGTGCGAACATGGACATTATGGTTTTCCCAGCTTACCGCAATAGAATTGATATGGACTGGAGCAAAAGGGTATTACCACAACCATATAGATGATGAGCTTAAATCAGGCATGTAGAGCAAAGGTTTGGTAAGATGCATTGGAATACTTAGTAATAGAAGTGATGAAGAAAAAGGTGTTTGGTCTAGTCTACATCCACAAAGTCCACAGGATTGGCAGGCTGAAAAAACAAAGTGAAAAGTGTTTTTAAATCGACTCCCATAATACAACAGAGCCTGAGACAAATTGGCCAAGCATCAGAGGGATCCTCCATCAGCATCAGAAGTTTACAAAGTTTCATGCAGCTCTGGCTAGGTATAAATACATTGACACCTCAAAGCATAGTATTAACACGATAACTACGGAACATAAAAGAAGTTGCAGGCTGGGACAAACACAAAAGTCAGCAGTAGTAGAGCACGCTCTCTCTGAAGGCCACGACATCCTTTTTAACGAAGTGGATACATCAAACGCAGCATTACTATCTGAGACTAAAGAGGAAAGTCACTGAGATCTTCGAGCACAAGAACAACTTCGACAGGACTTGAAAGACGAAATTACGGCCCTAATTCATACCGGGAGTTCTGCGACATATACGCTATGTGCGCCAAAACTATATGCTCTAACCCTTTCCCAGTCCTTCCACTTCAGCAAGGCGGTGGCAGTAAAAATACCACGAAGCGTTTAGAGCTAAAATCAGTCAAGGTGGAGATAATGTCCGAGGTAGCTATGGAAGAACCGTCAGGAAGAAATTCACACACATGTTGTATTCACACACACACAAAATGTATGTTTAGTTAATAGCTATAAAGCAATTGTGTTGGGCAACATCTATTCTTGTATCTGATAATTATAGAGCATCTTTATCTTTTATTATTCCCAATCTAAAATTTAATAAATTTCGCCGAGTTTCAGATTTGTTGTTCTTTAAAACATCTATGGTTAATGAACAAATTAAGTACTTAATGTTTTCTGGAAAATATTAATTTTTTGCTTAGGAATGTTTAGAACCCATTTTTGAATCCTATATATTGTTTTATCTATTTCTTCCAATTTTTCTTCAAAGTTGGTTTTGTTTCTAAAGCACAGATTGCTAATTGCTTCAATCTACAAAAATATACATAGATAAAAATGCAACATAATATAGTACAAATTGGTACATCAGTTATTATATTGAAAACAACTTCATTCGTGTGTTCTTTCCAAATTCTGTAAAAAAATACAAATACAAAAAGAAATTATATAGATGCAAAAAACCTTTTTTTATAATATGGATATGCATGTATTATGTATGTATATTACTTAACTCTAACGTTCGCTTTTCAATCGATATGATATGAATCTTTTCAAACCGTAACTCACAGGAACTGACCAAATTCTTCTAATATCTGATATATTTTTAAGTCTGAAGTAAAAGGAAATTCCAGAATTAATATGGTACTCTACGAACTATACGAGTAGTTAATCCGAACAATATTCCGAAAAAGCCTAACGTCATTTGATATAACGACTTATGACTATGGCAAGCTAACCTCGAATTGTTTACGTCAGGAAACATTTTGTTGGTCACTATGTTCTCTGATTTGATTCATATGCTAGTGGGCTTTGGACCCGCCAGTTAAGAACCGATGCGACTATAGTTGTCCATTGCCCTATATTTTAGCGATATTAGATAGTCTTCATGATGCACGTTATCTTAGTAGCATAGATATTAAATCCGCTTTTTGGCAGGTACCACAAGGTAGCGGGATGTTTCAGTTTGTACGTATGCCACTCGGGCTGACTAATGCTCCCGCAACTTGGCAGCGAATTGTAGATAATACATTAGGTGCGGATCTCCCACCTAAAGTAATGGTGTACTTAGACGATATTGTGCTAATAAGTAAGACGTTTGACGAGCATTTGAGTTTATTGGAGACTGTTTTCGAGAGGTTGCCTAGAGCAGGATTAGTAGTGTCCAAGGACAAATGTAAATTTTGTATGGTTCAGCTAAAGTATTTGGATTATATACAGGGCGTTCATTATAAAACTTCATCTAGTTGGCTATGAAATGTCAAAAGAAACGGATGGAGAAGCGAAAGTCCATTTATCAGACTGTGAAGGCTTTCACGGCCAGTCATAATACTATCTAAAGTGTGTTCCGGGCTATAATGCCGTGGTCCAATGGAATTGCTTCCTGACGTTTCGTCTACTACTGCGGCAGACATTATCAAAGGCGATGAGGCAGTGGGCGAAGTGCTCTCCCTTGCTTCCCGACGATGACTGATTCGACTGTAGCACGCTCCGTGGTATTCGTACCGCCGCCGTCGCGTCGCAGTGGTGGGGCCGGGGTGGGGGTAGTGGCGCGGGGTTTCAACGCGCTCGATGTGTGTCGCAGAACTCGCTTCCAGTCTGCATTTAGAAACGTAATCTCCTCCTTCCTGTTGAAATTGTTTTCGTGCTTAAAGATCTCAATGGCTTCCCTCGTTAGTCTCGGATAGTAGCGCTGTGATTGATGTAGGATATCCACTTGATTAAAAAGGATGTTGTGACCCTCAGAGAGAGCGTGCTCTGCTACTGCTGACTTTTGCGTTTGTCTCAGCCTGCAACTCCTTTTGTGTTCTATGATCCTCGTGTTGACACTGCGTTTTGTGGTGCCAATGTATACAGAGCCACAGCTGCATGGAACTCTATACACTCCGGGTGCTGATAGGGAATCCCTGCGGTCTTTAGCCTATCTCAAGCTCTGTTGAATTGTACGAGTGGGTTTGAAAACAGTCTTAACCTTGTGCTTTTCCAGTAGCCTGCCAATCCTGTCCGTGACTTTGTGGATGTATGGTAGAGTAGCCCAACCGCGCTTTTCTAAATCATCTCCCGTTGTTGCTTCCTGGTTCTCTACATTCCTTGGGCGCACGGCTCTATGGAACTCCTCGTTGCTGTATCCATTCCAACCAAAGGCTCTCTCCAGATGCTTCATTTCGCCCTTTCCATGGCTCCAAATAACAAAGGTGTCGTCCACATATCGAAACCAGCACCTTGGCCTCTATTAAAATAATAGAGGAATCTAATAAAGGAAGGACGCCTACCGTTTTTGGATGTTTTGGTGGCAAGGAGGCCGAATGGAAAGCTTGCACATACCGTGTGTAGGAAACCAACACACACTGACCGATACCTCAACAACGGATCAAACCATCATCCAAGACAAAAAAGGGAGTCATAAAAACTCTGTCTGTGAGAGCCAAGAGAATTTGCGAGCCAGCTGAATTGGAACGAGAAATGAAGCATCTGGAGAGAGCCTTTGGTTGGAATGGATACAGCAAGCAGGAGTTCGATAGAGCCGTGCGCCCAAGGAATGTAGAGAGACAGGGAGCAACAACGGGAGATGATGTAGAAAAGCGCGGTTGGGCTACTCTACCATACATCCACAAAGTCACGGACAGGATCGGCAGGCTACTGGGAAAGCTCAAGGTTAAGACTGTCTTCAAACCCACTCGTACAATTCAACAGAGCTTGAGATCAGCTAAAGACCGCAGGGATCCCCTATCAGCACCCGGAGTGTATAGAGTTCCATGCAGCTGTGGCTCTGTACACATTGGCACCACAAAACGCAGTGTCAACACGAGGATCACAGAACACAAAAGGAGTTGCAGGCTGGGACAAACGCAAAAGTCAGCAGTAGCAGAGCACGCTCTCTCTGAGGGTCACAACATCCTTTTTAATGAAGTGGATATCCTACATCAATCACAGCGCTACTATCCGAGACTAACGAGGGAAGCCATTGAGATCTTTAAGCTCGAAAACAATTTCAACAGGAAGGAGGAGATTACGTTTCTAAATGCAGACTGGAAGCGAGTTCTGCGACACACATCGAGCGCGTTGAAACCCCGCGCCACCACCCCCACCCCGGCCCCACCACTGCGACGCGACGGCGGCGGTACGAATACCACGGAGCGTGCTACAGTCGAATCAGTCATCGTCGGGAAGCAAGGGAGAGCATTTCGCCCACTTCCTCATCGCCTTTGATAATGTCTGCCGCAGTAGTAGACGAAACGTCAGGAAGCAATTCCATTGGACCACGGCATTATAGCCCGGAAAACACTTTAGAAAGTCCATTTTTTTTTATTGTGTCATCTATTTCTGTCAAAATTTCATAGCCTGCTAGATGAAGTTTTATAATTAACACCCCGTAGTTCATCGCAATGGTCTTAGGCCAGATCCTGAAAAGGTAGAGGCAATTTTGAATATTCCATCACCTCGTCACGTTAACGAAATTCGCAGGTTTGTTGGTACCGCCTCTTGGTATAGGCGTTTGTTCCAAACTTTTCGTCTGTCATCTCTCCATTAACGAATTTAATAAAGAAGTCGGTTCGTTGGTCCTGGACAGCGGAATGTGAACAAGCTTTCAAAACTATTAAGGAACGTTTGGTTACCGCGCCTATATTAACTTGCCCTGAATTTAATAAAACTTTTGTCTTGCAGACGAATGCTTCTTATTCTGGGATAGGTTCAATACTACACAGCAATATGATGATAGGGAGTGGTTTGTTATATGTCACGATCATTGACTAAGCAGGAGCAAAAGCTAACCGTTACTGAAAAAGAGTGGTTAGCCGTAATTTGGAGTGTAGAGAAGCTCAGGCATTATCTGGAGCACACACATTTTAAAGTAAACGCGGATCATCATTCATTATTACGGTTACATAATCTGAAAGATCCACAGGGTCGCTTGGCTCTGTGGGCTTTAAGGCTTCAACCTTACGACTTTGAGTTAATTCATCGTAAGGGGACGGAACATATAGTGTCAGATTTCTTGTCGCGTTGAGTGCCTGTTCTTGTTGATTGTCTGCAGGTAAATGAGGTTGATTTTGCTGAATCCACTTATCGCTGGTATCAAAAAATGTTTGAGTTGATCGAGATTAATCCCAAGAAATATTCAGTTTGGCGAATTGAGAATGGTTTGTTTTATAAGTATATTAAGGACATTTTTCCATAGAAGGTAAATTGAAATTAGTGGTCCCGAAGGATAAGCGTGTGGCTGTATTGTCACGTTGTCACGACCATGCATCTTCAGAACATGGTGGTGTTTCTTAGACCTATTGGCGCCTACACGAAAAGTATTATTGGCCGAAGATGCGTTCTGATGTGGCGAATTATGTCAAGTGTTGAGTGATTTTAATCAAAACAAAGTGGAACAAAGAAAACCAGCCGTATATATGGGAGGTAGACCGGAGGTTAGGGAACCCTTTCAAGCCAGAAGCTTGTATTTTGTTGGGCCTTTGCCGCGTTCAAAACGTGGAAATACCCAAACATTAGTAGTGTCAGATTATTTAAGTGAAAATGTTTTGATTTTTTCCATGTAAGACAGCGAATGCTAGGGTTTTAGTTAAGAACATTGATGAAGGTGTATTTCTGACATATGGAACTCCACAATATCTGACTTGTGATAATGGTACACCTAAGAAATCCAAGGAATTTCAGAAGCTTTGTGACACATATAAAGTAAAAATTTGTTATACAGCGCACTACAATCCTAGAGCAGACCCCGTCGAACAAGGTAGTGAAAACTATGTTGCGGACTTATGTGAATCAAAATGATCATAGGATTTGGGATGATCGTTTGGCCAGTATCACCTGTGCTATAAGGACCGCGAGACATGACGCAACGGTATTCACCATTTTATGAAACATTTGGGAGAAAATATAGATTGTATGGACAAGACTATAGTGATAGACCCATAGAGGATTTATCAAGGTAGAGGTCTTTATTTACATTTTTCAATATTGGCGTGATAAACAAACCCTCCATACAGTGTTGCCAGGATTACTTTGCTAGTAAATTGGCACATCCTTTTTTTTGGATGATATCTTGCGAATCTTTAATGGTGATTAATAGAACACTTATGACGATAAAAGAAAAAAAAACGTTTAAGATGGCCAACTGGTCACAATCGGCAACATTGCAGAGTCCTGTGACACGTGGTTTATGTCAGTATATGACAATTATTTCATGGATTTTTTTTCTGGTTTTAAGAGTTTTCCGCCGACTTTTTCGCTTTTAGCAATCGCTTCTGTGTTTTAATGTGTTTGTTAGCCATGGTGAGACATGGTGTAGAACTTGGGATTATAAAAATAAATCTAGGAAATTATGTTTTCACCGGCAAGTTCATTTGTGTTTTGTGGTTATGTTGTTACTCGGCTCTTAGCCGTTAGCCATTAGCGTCGTTTGTAGTTTTATTCTATTATTAATCTTTAATCTAAAAAAACTCAACAAATGGGTATAGTAAGTATGTATCAAAAATCATTTAAATATAAAAATATTTGAATGTTTTGGTCTGCATAAAAATGCAGACGCATGCTGCGTAAAAATAGTATACTTGTTTCCTTTGAAAAATAATTCGCCTATGTATGCTTATGTCGTCTGGAGATGGGACCTTGAAGATTCAAATTGCGCGATATTGATTTTAGCATTTCTGCTTCCCCTCTACCCGAACAACCCGCAACCCTCCAAGTATGCGGTTTGTATATCATGCCAAGTAAACAAATACCAATTTATGATTAACTCGCGGCATCTATTTATTTACACCATTGTCAATGGATAGACCTAATACTGAGACGGAGAAAATAGATGTGGAGGAATATGTTAGAGACAATATCGAATAAAATGCAGGAGTTATATTCTAAGCTGATGAAGCGACACAAAGCAGCACGAGTAAGAGCCCAGCATTATTACAATTTGCGAAGGAGACCCGCCGACCAGTTCTTTGTAGGACAGAGGGTGTAGCTTATGAATAAGTTACTTTCTGATTCTGCAAAATACTATAGTGCAAAGCTGGTTCATACATATGTGGGACCGTTTTTGATCAAGCGACGTACTGGAAGCTGTACTTACCAGTTGCAGGATGAGGATGGTTGTAGCAAAGAAGCTTAGCATGTCGAAAATCTCAAACCACTAAATTCTTCAACTGTTATCCAAGTTAGCATGAAGAATTCTTATCTCTTTATTAACGTCTTAATACCTATATTATACCAACTTCTTACTCTCTGTTTTTGGGTCGGTGTTTTGTGATATGTTGGCGATTCATTTGTTGTTGATTCGTGTATTTTGTAATTATGTTTTGTCAACAGGTGGTAGGGTTTCATATCGAAAATCTTGCGAGGTCTCAATTCTTTAATGTATCACTAATCTGCAAAGATAACGGCGAGGTAGTGTGATATTTGCTGGTAGATTGGCGTTGTTTTATATAAAATACCAGTACATTGACGTTGTTTTCTATGAAATGATTACCTGATAGTGTGGTTTTAAATGTGTGCACCTTCAAACTGTTTAGTTTTCTGGGTAGCGTGTTTCTGAACGTTGCATTCCTGTCTCAAGCCCTCAGCTGTGAGCTCAGTTCCAAGATTCTAAATAAGTAAAGTAAACCTAATTGAATGTAGTGGTTTTTAGTTGGAGGTAATTATTTCATTTTCGAATGAACCTCCAACTGCACCTCATGGAGTGAGTAACTTATTTTGTTTTTTTCTTAACGGATTTTTTTGTTGTATATATTGAAGTTTCTCTCGTCCATAGGAAGAGGGGAGATTGTAACGGTGAAAACTGTCGCTAGAATTAGTCATATTTGTCGTTTATTTGGGGCTGAAACGTTTGGTGTTCTGCCCGGGTATAAAACTTTGAGGTTGTTTATTTACCTTTTTTTGCTAACCTATGGAAGGTGGGTAGTGTTCGTTTGTTTGTCAGGGGTCTCAGGACTGTTTTCCGTCTATTTTCCTTGCCTTTGTTTCAATAAGATAGTCCACAGATTTCATTAAGTTTACAACATTATAACCCCAAAACTTGAAAATAAATAAACAACTGCCTTATTTCAAGTGTCGGGTTTGTTGAATGATTTGTTGACGGATTGGCAATGGGTGAATTGTGTAGATATGGAGGTGACTGCCTATCAGCCTAAGGGGTTTCATTTCTAGACCGGAAGTCCGCCATGTTTGAAAGGACTTTGCTAATTCTTTGCTTGTACCTAATAGCCCATTGTTAGCTGTTCATAAGTCAAACGTTATTTTATGATAATATCATCAGATGAAATGGGAATCATTTGGAACAAACTTAAAGTGGTACATTTTTCTGATTATCTGAGGAGTAAAGAGGGTAGCGAGAGCAAGTATTTTGGGTGACGTCCAAGAATGCCTTTCAACAACGATGGTAATTTTCATTCGTCAATTATTTGTTGCGCGCTGGCGCTCTTGACCAATATCTTTTCCCCACCTCCACCTTTTATCTATTGAAAATCGGATTATTGGAGAAGATCTTTCTTTCTGGATCAAGTCACGTGGAAGACAGCACTCATCTCTTTGCTGCTACTCATTTCGACGTGAGAGTGTAAACCACTACGTGGGATTTAGTCGATTTGCAGTAGTATTTCAACTTCCCTTAGTTGGTGTTAGTTTGATGGTCACTCGACCAGTTTTTTTGGACATTTTTGGGTGAGAGAAGTTGAACCGATTTTCGGGATTGTGCAGCAAGAGGTAAGTTCCACGTCGGCCATCTTTCTGGTTGAGGGGTTTTTCTTTTCCTTTCACTATGCCTTTTTGTATTTCCTTTCTATCAAAGTTTGGGCCTACAAGCAAAGCATTTGTCAACCTATGCCACGATCCAGGGCCACATAAGCCACTGGCCCACGTGTCAGCATGGTTAATGTGAGGGCTGAAAGCAGCCACACTGTGATGGAAATATTGGGTCATTCACATTAATTTACACATCAGTGTATTTATTATAAATTAAGCTATATTGTCAGCTTATTAGTTGACATGGAACATGCCTTAATACTCAGCTTTACTTCGATTCATTGAACTCGAGTCCAATAATTATTATTTGTAACTAACCAGCTATATTGCTGATGGTGCAAATAATTATAATTGCTTATTCACTTCAACTGTAGTTTAACGAGAAACCCACAATAAAGTTAGATTGACTTTAACTATGAACGAGTGCGTTGCCTTTTAATTCAACCCCAATCAACTGCAACCTTTGAAGTTGATTACAACACCACGTGTTTATTTTGTTCTGTTTTTGGGAACCCTCGTGGACGAGGTAATTATTCATTAATTTATCTATATTTAGAGTTATATGATTTTTTTTATTTGTTGGAATTTTCCGATCCAATCTGGGGTCATTACAGGGTTAAATTGTCTGGGTGGATTTGATTCATTTATTGAATAACTTTTGTTTATTTTATTAATTGGTTTTAAGTTTATAAAGTCAAAACTTCGTTTCACGAAACATACGGGGTGTTCATTATAAAACTTCATCTAGCAGGCTATGAAATTTTGAGAGAAAATTATGACATAATCAAAATAAATGGACTTTTGTTTCTCCATCCTTTTCTTTTGACATTTCACAGCCAACTAGATGCAGTTTTATAATGAAACTTTATAATGAAACCCCGTGCATGTAAATGAAAAATAAACTTGATCAAGGGGCATCTGGGCATCTTAGGAAATAAAGTCCTTCCTAGGGTGTTTCCAAGGGGGCCAACAGCCGCCTTTAGAGTTTCCAAGGGGGCCAACCCAAATAACACTGAATATTCTAGGAATATTCCTATAATATTCAATAGGGAATATTCTTTTAGATTTCAGGAATATTTCAGAAATATTTGGAATATTCTTTAAGAATAACCAATACTGCAGAAATATTTACTTGGAATAGTCTTAGAATGATCCAATTAAAATATTTCAGGAATATTCCAGTTGTGAATGTTTCAGTGGAATATTTCTGGAATAATATAGGAATAAACAATAATTGCAAATATAGAAACCCATTATTATTTATATTCCTTATTTCATCCTTGCTTATTTATACCTTTTTCGAGTGGCAACACTAGCGCAGACTTAAAATGTATATCTGTACCTACCATAGCTACCAATGACATGACATTGACATTGACAAAATAAATAAATAAAATCGAAAAAATTATATTATATATTTTTTCACTCAATTTCAATGGCTTTTTGCTCAATTGACTTCAAATTAAATGGCTCGTATTATATTTAAACTTATTTACCAAAAGGTCTTTTTTATTAAAACGTACTAAAAAAAATTAAGAATCAGATCTTGAGTAGTTTCGACGTTACCGGTACCGATCATTATAAAACCCGCGAAAAAATTAACTGATAGACGGTGACGAGTGACACGGCAACCAATTGAAATAAGAGAAGGAGAAGCCATGTTTTAGCCGCACCGCAATGCCCCACGCTGCCAAGTCTTTTGGTTGGGTGAATTACTGGATGAATATCAAAAACAATATTCTCTAATAAGATAATATATAATAATACACCAAAGGATAATAAACCAAAATATACAATATTCAGATTAATTCACAAATAAGTTTAATGGTTTGAAAATCTTTCCAAACGATAATTGGCAACACTGCGTCAATTTCTGCATCCGGCACGGGCACGGACACACGACATGCGCTGCGACGCCATTATGTACGTGTGTTGTTGATCGTTTTGTCAAGCCGTTTAGTTGTTTAGTTCAGTTTAGCTCAATCGAATCTAAAAATAAAGCTAAAAAGTAAATAATTTTAGTTTTTAACAGTCTCAATATTGTTTATTAATGTGCATCTAGTGAGATCTGAAGCCTGAAAAGCTGATCTGTGGCTGGTTTTAATATGAGAAGATCAAGAGTATTCAAGACTGCTGTTCAACAAAGTGTGAAGGCTTTCACGGCCTGTCATAATACTATCTAAAGTGTTTTCCGGGCTATAATGCCGTGGTCCAATGGAATTGCTTCTTCCTGACGTTTCGTCTACTACTGCGGCAGACATTATCAAAGGCGATGAGGCAGTGGGCGAAGTGCTCTCCCTTGCTTCCCGACGATGACTGATTCGACTGTAGCACGCTCCGTGGTATTCGTACCGCCGCCGTCGCGTCGCAGTGGTGGGGCCGGGGTGGGGGTGGTGGCGCGGGGTTTCAACGCGCTCGATGTGTGTCGCAGAACGTAATCTCCTCCTTCCTGTTGAAATTGTTTTCGTGCTTAAAGATCTCAATGGCTTCCCTCGTTAGTCTCGGATAGTAGCGCTGTGATTGATGTAGGATATCCACTTCATTAAAAAGGATGTTGTGACCTTCAGAGAGAGCGTGCTCTGCTACTGCTGACTTTTGCGTTTGTCCCAGCCTGCAACTCCTTTTGTGTTCTGTGATCCTCGTGTTGACACTGCGTTTTGTGGTGCCAATGTATACAGAGCCACAGCTGCATGGAACTCTATACACTCCGGGTGCTGATAGGAGATCCCTGCGGTCTTTAGCCGATCTTAAGCTCTCTTGAATTGTACGAGTGGGTTTGAAGACAGTCTTAACCTTGTGCTTTTCCAGTAGCCTGCCGATCCTGTCCGTGACTTTGTGGATGTATGGTAGAGTAGCCCAACCGCGCTTTTCTACATCATCTCCCGTTGTTGCATCTTGTCGCTCTACATTCCTTGGGCGCACGGCTCTATCGAACTCCTGCTTGCTGTATCCATTCCAACCAAAGGCTCTCTCCAGATGCTTCATTTCTCGTTCAAATTCAGCTGGCTCACAAATTCTCTTGGCTCTCACAGACAGAGTTTTTATGACTCCCCTTTTTTGTCTTGGATGATGGTTTGATCCGTTGTTGAGGTATCGGTCAGTGTGTGTTGGTTTTGTATACACGGTATATGCAAGCTTTCCATTCGGCCTCCTTGCCACCAAAACATCCAAAAACGGTAGGCGTCCTTCCTTTTCTATCTCCATAGTGAATTGGATTTTTGGGTTAATAGAGTTTAGGTGTAAGAGGAAGTTTTGAAGTTCGCCCTTTCCATGGCTCCAAATAACAAAGGTGTCGTCCACATATCGAAACCAGCACCTTGGCCTCCTCCTTGCTGTTGCTGGAGTTGCTGCCTCGAAAATTTCCATAAAATAGTTGGCTATTAATGGACTAAGAGGGCTGCCCATAGCTACACCATCAGTTTGTTCGTTCCATTGAAAATATGTTGTGGTTAGGCAATGTTGGAACAGCTTAACAATATCCTGTGGAAATTCTTGATTAATATGTTCCATAGCTTCCTTAATGGGTACCATCGTGAAGAGCGAAACAACGTCGAAGCCTTCAGAATACGGGCGGTTGGATCACGAGTTAGCTTCTTGTTGGTAGTGGGATCTAACAGTGTCCTGATTTTTCCTTCGTAATCCGAAGTTGAGATTACTACTGTTGCGTTTCCTTTATCTGCTGGTAGAATAAGAATGTCCTTGTCTTCGTTCAAGGCTTTCAGAGCTTTCCTTTCTGCAAAGGTGAGGTTGCTTTTTGGTGGTTTTGCGTGTAGTAGAATTCGTGATGTCTCCAACCTTATCTGTTCAGCCGTCTGAATTGGCAGCTGACGAATTCCGCTCTCCACGTTTGCTATGATGCCTTCCACAGGTATCCTGGATGGTGTTATGGCAAAATTACCTCCCTTGTTCAGAACGCTCAACTCATCTGTTGACAGTTGTTTGTCGGTCAGATTGACTACAATCTTGCGCTGACTCTCCTCGGATGTGGACTTTGTTGTGCCCGACGAATTGTTGTTGGCAACTAGTTCGTAAATTTTTTCTTTTGTCGGTTCGTTGCGGCGGCTTGGGCTGCAATCCTTCGGTCATGTGTTAGACGATCCACCTTTTTCCAGTCGCTCCAATGCAAGCTGTTGGCTAGTTCCAAATTAACAAAAAAAAGTTTTTTGTCATTAGATGCAAGATCTCTACGGGTCTCATGGATCCTTTCACGGAGGAGCGATTGTTCGGTCCTGTTGTAAATTCTGCTCGCTTGTCCGGATCTGAAGTTTCTTTTTATCCTCAGAAACTTTGGGATGTTCTTGGTGTCACGGCATCGTAGTAGAAATGCCAGTGAACAGAGGAGCTGTGCTTTCTTCTTGCGGAGGTTCTCCAGTTGTCGAATCAGTCTTGACGTATCCTCCCCGTAGAGGCGTTTTATCAGACTGTGAAGGCTTTCACGGCCGGCCGTGAAAGCTACACATTATGACCGGTCATAATACTATCTAAAGTGTTTTCCGGGCTATAATGCCGTGGTCCAATGGAATTGCTTCCTGACGTTTCGTCTACTACTGCGTCAGACATTACCAAAGGCGATGAGGCAGTGGGCGAAGTGCTCTCCTTTGCTTCCCGACGATGACTGATTCGACTGTAGCACGCTCCGTGGTATTCGTACCGCCGCCGTCGCGTCGCAGTGGTGGGGCCGGGGTGGGGGTGGTGGCGCGGGGTTTCAACGCGCTCGATGTGTGTCGCAAAACTCGCTTCCAGTCTGCATTTAGAAACGTAATCTCCTCCTTCCTGTTGAAATTGTTTTCGTGCTTAAAGATCTCAATGGCTTCCCTCGTTAGTCTCGGATAGTAGCGCTGTGATTGATGTAGGATATCCACTTCATTAAAAAGGATGTTGTGACCTTCAGAGAGAGCGTGCTCTGCCACTGCTGACTTTTGCGTTTGTCCCAGCCTGCTCACTGCCTCATCGCCTTTGATAATGTCTGCCACAGTAGTAGACGAAACGTCAGGAAGCAATTCCATTGGACCACGGCATTATAGCCCGGAAAACACTTTAGATAGTTCCACAAAGTGTTTCGGAAAATAGTACCATAAATATAACCACTTATTACTATATATATAGCGTTTTCGTTTAGCGACTCTGATGAAAGAATTTTCTTTCTTACTCTTGATAAGAAAACCGAGGATGGGAACATTTCAAAGCCGCTAATCGAAATCAACGCTATACCTACAGTGTTTGATTTCAGATGGAGTAATGAATCATCCAAATTGATTATTCCTAGAATATGAAAGCTTTATTCCTAGAATATCAAAAGACTATTCCTAGAATGTGATCAAAATATCCATGTTTATTCCAGGAATATTCCTGGAATATATATATATATATATATATATATATATATATATGAGAGAATGACACAGCACTTTTTAGCCTGTGTCTGGTGTATAAAAGGCCCAAAAACTACTGTTACAGAGGTTAATCCTCTATAACTCAGCAAAAGAAATTATGCAATGCTGTCACTTCCCACAGACAATTGGCCGAGATTTCGAACCTATATTGTCTGGGGGCGACGCATAGTGCAAAGGAAAACCAAGTGCAATCATCAGAGCGTTACCTCCCAAGACGCGTTTCGCTCCCACTAGAGCTCATCAGTTGGGTTCACTCTGATGATTGCACTTCCCTCCCTGACAAATATCTAAATCGAAATGTCCACTCAACTACGGCAGGCCAGTTTCACTGGCGCCATCTCTTTCGTTGAGTGGGCATTTGTACTGCCCGTATTGCAGACACCGATCACGAATCGCTTCGTCGATCGATAAATGTGTCTGCATCCGTGGCAGTACTTCGGCTAACACCATACCGAAAGTATATAAGGAGTGGAAACAAAAATAGATTTCCGATTCTTGGCCTGTAAATATATATGAGAGAATGACACAGCACTTTTTAGCCTGTGTCTGGTGTATAAAAGGCCCAAAAACTACTGTTACAGAGGTTAATCCTCTATAACTCAGCAAAAGAAATTATGCAATGCTGTCACTTCCCACAGACAATTGGCCGAGATTTCGAACCTATATTGTCTGGGGGCGACGCATAGTGCAAAGGAAAACCAAGTGCAATCATCAGAGCGTTACCTCCCAAGACGCGTTTCGCTCCCACTAGAGCTCATCAGTTGGGTTCACTCTGATGATTGCACTTCCCTCCCTGACAAATATCTAAATCGAAATGTCCACTCAACTACGGCAGGCCAGTTTCACTGGCGCCATCTCTTTCGTTGAGTGGGCATTTGTACTGCCCGTATTGCAGACACCGATCACGAATCGCTTCGTCGATCGATAAATGTGTCTGCATCCGTGGCAGTACTTCGGCTAACACCATACCGAAAGTATATAAGGAGTGGAAACAAAAATAGATTTCCGATTCTTGGCCTGTAAATATATATGAGAGAATGACACAGCACTTTTTAGCCTGTGTCTGGTGTATAAAAGGCCCAAAAACTACTGTTACAGAGGTTAATCCTCTATAACTCAGCAAAAGAAATTATGCAATGCTGTCACTTCCCACAGACAATTGGCCGAGATTTCGAACCTATATTGTCTGGGGGCGACGCATAGTGCAAAGGAAAACCAAGTGCAATCATCAGAGCGTTACCTCCCAAGACGCGTTTCGCTCCCACTAGAGCTCATCAGTTGGGTTCACTCTGATGATTGCACTTCCCTCCCTGACAAATATCTAAATCGAAATGTCCACTCAACTACGGCAGGCCAGTTTCACTGGCGCCATCTCTTTCGTTGAGTGGGCATTTGTACTGCCCGTATTGCAGACACCGATCACGAATCGCTTCGTCGATCGATAAATGTGTCTGCATCCGTGGCAGTACTTCGGCTAACACCATACCGAAAGTATATAAGGAGTGGAAACAAAAATAGATTTCCGATTCTTGGCCTGTAAATATATATGAGAGAATGACACAGCACTTTTTAGCCTGTGTCTGGTGTATAAAAGGCCCAAAAACTACTGTTACAGAGGTTAATCCTCTATAACTCAGCAAAAGAAATTATGCAATGCTGTCACTTCCCACAGACAATTGGCCGAGATTTCGAACCTATATTGTCTGGGGGCGACGCATAGTGCAAAGGAAAACCAAGTGCAATCATCAGAGCGTTACCTCCCAAGACGCGTTTCGCTCCCACTAGAGCTCATCAGTTGGGTTCACTCTGATGATTGCACTTCCCTCCCTGACAAATATCTAAATCGAAATGTCCACTCAACTACGGCAGGCCAGTTTCACTGGCGCCATCTCTTTCGTTGAGTGGGCATTTGTACTGCCCGTATTGCAGACACCGATCACGAATCGCTTCGTCGATCGATAAATGTGTCTGCATCCGTGGCAGTACTTCGGCTAACACCATACCGAAAGTATATAAGGAGTGGAAACAAAAATAGATTTCCGATTCTTGGCCTGTAAATATATATGAGAGAATGACACAGCACTTTTTAGCCTGTGTCTGGTGTATAAAAGGCCCAAAAACTACTGTTACAGAGGTTAATCCTCTATAACTCAGCAAAAGAAATTATGCAATGCTGTCACTTCCCACAGACAATTGGCCGAGATTTCGAACCTATATTGTCTGGGGGCGACGCATAGTGCAAAGGAAAACCAAGTGCAATCATCAGAGCGTTACCTCCCAAGACGCGTTTCGCTCCCACTAGAGCTCATCAGTTGGGTTCACTCTGATGATTGCACTTCCCTCCCTGACAAATATCTAAATCGAAATGTCCACTCAACTACGGCAGGCCAGTTTCACTGGCGCCATCTCTTTCGTTGAGTGGGCATTTGTACTGCCCGTATTGCAGACACCGATCACGAATCGCTTCGTCGATCGATAAATGTGTCTGCATCCGTGGCAGTACTTCGGCTAACACCATACCGAAAGTATATAAGGAGTGGAAACAAAAATAGATTTCCGATTCTTGGCCTGTAAATATATATGAGAGAATGACACAGCACTTTTTAGCCTGTGTCTGGTGTATAAAAGGCCCAAAAACTACTGTTACAGAGGTTAATCCTCTATAACTCAGCAAAAGAAATTATGCAATGCTGTCACTTCCCACAGACAATTGGCCGAGATTTCGAACCTATATTGTCTGGGGGCGACGCATAGTGCAAAGGAAAACCAAGTGCGATCATCAGAGCGTTACCTCCCAAGACGCGTTTCGCTCCCACTAGAGCTCATCAGTTGGGTTCACTCTGATGATTGCACTTCCCTCCCTGACAAATATCTAAATCGAAATGTCCACTCAACTACGGCAGGCCAGTTTCACTGGCGCCATCTCTTTCGTTGAGTGGGCATTTGTACTGCCCGTATTGCAGACACCGATCACGAATCGCTTCGTCGATCGATAAATGTGTCTGCATCCGTGGCAGTACTTCGGCTAACACCATACCGAAAGTATATAAGGAGTGGAAACAAAAATAGATTTCCGATTCTTGGCCTGTAAATATATATGAGAGAATGACACAGCACTTTTTAGCCTGTGTCTGGTGTATAAAAGGCCCAAAAACTACTGTTACAGAGGTTAATCCTCTATAACTCAGCAAAAGAAATTATGCAATGCTGTCACTTCCCACAGACAATTGGTTACTATTGTCAATTGTACATAATATTCCATAGAGTTGGGCCCAAGATAGATCCCTGTGGAACCCCGCAGTGGGCTTGGAATTTTTTCCCAACAGATGTCTCGATCGTGCGGTTTTCAATAATCTTTTGCCAAGATGCTGTATTAAAAGTATTTTTGATGTCCAAGAGCACCATCACGCAGCATTTTCTATATCTGATTGACTTAAACTTGATTTCATGTAGTGTGGCTTGGACTTCTTTGATGGCATGGACCGTGGATTTACCTTTTCTAAAACCAAACTGGGCGTTGTGTATCAAGTTCTTATCCTGTAGCTCGGCCTCCAGACGCTGGCGTACAAAAATTTCAAAAACTTTTCCCAAGGAGTTTGTCACACAAATGGGACGGTAGGAGGTTTCAGCTTCTGAAACCTTCTTGGGTTTTTCGATAAGGACGAGTCTTGCTATTTTTTAGGATGTGAGAACCTGGTGTTGTGTGATACATTGATTAAAAAGCTCTACAAAAGTGTCTATGTTATTTAAAATCGTAATTTTAATTATTTCTGGTTGGATACGATCAGGTCCGGCGGCTTTTTTGCATTTCAATAAACTTGCGGCATCCTTAACTTCTTAAGCAGTAACCTTGGGGATATTTAATGCCGGTACATAATTGTACCTCCATGTAGGGGGGTCTGTATTAGGAAATAGTTTTTTAATTTCTTTGAATGTGACTTCTTCGCTGATGGGTTTATTATTAAAGACTCGTAGTCGTTTGACTGCAATTTGGTACGCAAGGCCCCACACGTCTTCGTTTAGGTCGCTGCACAGTTTTTCCCAGTTTCTAGCTTTGCTGCGACTTATTTCAATGTTCAGCTCTTTTTTGCAGTTCCTGTATTCTTCCAATAGCGTAGTAACCTTTTGATCGTCGTATGTTGATTTATTTTTATTTCTGGCTCTGGTTAATTTTCTACGCGCTTTAATACACAGTGTTCGTTTGTGTTTAATTTCTGTGTTCCACCAGTAGACTGGCTTTCTATTATTGAGTTTCGGGTTGAGTTTCGTCAGGTATTTATCGCATTGTTGGATAATACATTCGTCTATAGTTTCAGGACAGATGTGTCGTATATTTTTAAACATTTCTGTGGAGTTTTGTATATAGGTTTCTAGTGTTTTTTCGGTCAATCTCCATCCACTGGGGTGTCCTGCATTGGTTTCATTTGTCTCCAGTTGTCCGTCGTATTCGAAGTAGATGGTCACGTGATCACTCATGTTCTCTTCATCTTCTGCTAGTCGCCAGTTGCCGACGTATTGGGTTATGGTTGGTGAGCACAGAGTAAAATCTATGACAGAGGCGCCTATGTAACTTCTAAAAGTTGGTGCATTGCCGCTATTTAGTACCGTGTAGTTGCCTGCGGATATCCAGTCTTCCAAGATTTTGCCTCTTGAATTTGAGGTGGATGCGCCTATTATTGGAGATTTAGCATTTAGGTCTCCGCCTATAATTGCGTGTTTTTTGTAATTTCTGAACACAGAGCCGAGTCTATCAAGCAGCAAATCAAAATCTGTAATATTTCCATTTGGTGAGAAATATACTGACGCAACCACAAACCTTTCCAGAACAACACACACAAAGCCTATGCCTTGGTAAATTTTAAATATACGGGTTTTCTTTGGTAAAAATATAAAACTATCACAGTTTGTATCACAGATAAATTTTGATGAGAGTCTTTGGTTTGGTTCTTGCCCAATAACTATGTCTATGTCTTGGTCGACAACGGTCTTTTGTAGCAGGTCGTGTGCTATTTTTGCGCGGTTTAGGTTTAGTTGCATAAATCTAATTTTATTGCCGAGTTTGTTTGTTATAGCCATTTATGAGTTATTGACTATTTGTCTTCGCAGGCTGGCGTATTCGTCTTCATTGTCTTGCTCGGTTAGCAGGCGTCTTCTGGAAGTCACACCTCTTTGTGCTTTCCTGGCAATATGCAGCGCTTTTTTAAAAGCAGGACATTTACCTGAGCGGCACGAGTGCCCTCCTACTTTGCAATTTATACAAAACTCTGGATTTTGACAGTCTTTTGCTTTGTGGTTTTCCCCGCCACAGGTAAAGCATTTATTTGCACGGTCTTGTTCTTCGCAGTTTTCAATAGAATGCTCGAGGCTCCAGCACTTTGGGCATTTTCTTACTTCTATTCTCTTTTCTACTGGGCACCGAACAAGGCCGATTCTCAGTGTCCCGTGGGATAGGAGATTTTCACCAAGGTCTGTGTTGATCGACAGCGTGGCGGCTTGTGTTCCATTTGCGTTGGGCCTCAAGTCGCTAAGCCTGTACTGATCGTCGCGTAGTTTGCCAGTGATGTTCTCGATTGCCCCCAGTACTTCGCTTCTGTCGGAAGTTAGATCCATTCCTCTTATGTGTATAATGTCCTTGCTCATATTATCTCTTATGTTAATTTTGACCTTCGAATCCCTCTTCAGTGTTTTGCCGATAGCCTGCTTGAGATTGTTGATTGCCCCTTCATTTTGTTCTGTTCTGATGAGTAAGTTACCATCCTTTGTAGTGCTGACGGTCTTAATGATGTTGCCGTCAGACGAGTCTTTGACGACTTCTTTGATTCTTGACAAAACGTCTTTTATGTTTTCTTGTCCCTTTTCGACAATTAGGGCGTAACTGGGAGCTTGCGTTTTCTTCCTGTTGTCTAGGTTTGGAACATTTTCTTTTTGGTTAGTGGTAAAAATTGTGATTTTTGTTTCAGTACCGTGGAATATTGTTTCTACCATTTTCCTGAAGGCTTCATTACTCATCCTATCTAGGTGGTGAAGTGCGGCACATTTGTCATTCTCTGTTTCTGTTCTTAATTTAATGAGGTTTGCCCAGAGATCTTCTTTTGAGTTGACCGAAAAAACACTAGAAACCTATATACAAAACTCCACAGAAATGTTTAAAAATATACGACACATCTGTCCTGAAACTATAGACGAATGTATTATCCAACAATGCGATAAATACCTGACGAAACTCAACCCGAAACTCAATAATAGAAAGCCAGTCTACTGGTGGAACACAGAAATTAAACACAAACGAAGATGCGCTACATGCCTTACCACAAATATCTACTGTAGATGACTACAAACTAATAGAACACAAAGTATGGGACAAAAAATGCTTTACAAATACAGAAGTTGTCATAGGTAACCCGCTTGACACCGACATAAGAACTGTGAAAGTAACGATTGTTGACCCTTCTGACGCAAAAATGGAAGTGGGCATTAAGCGGCTTTTTAAAAACAGATACCCGGACATAGAGCTATGTACGGAAACATTTGAGGTGCTCGAACAGCATACCAGCATTAAGTCTAAAACTAATATAAAAAAGCCGGTACAGAAAGTTGTTAAAATTACAGTGATCGTATCCAACCAGAAATAATTAAAATTACGATTTTAAATAACATAGACACTTTTGTAGAGCTTTTTAATCAATGGATCACACAACACCAGGTTCCCACATCCTGGAAAATAGCAAGACTAGTCCTTATCGAAAAACCCAAGAAGGTTTCAGAAGCTGATCAGGTATTCGCTGATCCGGACCTTGTTTAATGCCTGTAATATTAGCTCCCAATTTACAGTATTGAAGGCGTTCTCTATGTCGAGAAGTACCATGACGCGGCATTCCCTATTTTTCTCAGCCTTTTTCTTTATATCCTTCGTGATGTCTACCATTTCTGTCAGTGCTCCGACGGTCGAACCCTTTCGTTGCCCTTCGTGAAGCCGAACTGTTTCTCGTGAAAAAGCCCCTTTGCTTCTGCTTCCTCTACCAGTCGGTTGTTAATGATAATTTCAAAGAGCTTGCCTACACAGTTCAGTAGGCAGATTGGTGTGTAGGTCGGTTCGTCTTGCGTGGTCTTTTTGAGTTTTTCTACTAGTACCAATTTTGCGGTTTTCCACATCGATGGAAATTCACCCGCTACAAGGCAGCGGTTGAACGTATTTATGAAGGCTCTTGGGTTGGTTTTTGAGCATGATGACACTATCTCGGGGTAGATTTGATCCGGGCCTGGTGCCTTTTTTAGCTTTAGCCTCTTTACTGCGCATTCCAGGTGCGCTTCGGTTATGCGTGGGACGTAAGATGGTGGACTTACGCTCCGTAACACGTTTGTCTGATTTGGAAACAGTTTATCTATTTGCCTTCTGGCGGTTTCGATGCTTAGGGTTTGCGTTCTTCCAGTTTTTAGCTTTTTCGTTAAAATTTGGTGGGCCTTGCTCGAGATGTCTTCTTCTAGCTCGTCGCATAGCTTTCTCCAGCAGAGCTGCCTGCTTTTCTTAATGAGCGTTTGCAATTCTTTCCTGGATTTCTTGAGGCGTTCCTTCCTTGCAGCCATTTCCATTTCATTGGCCCCGTGTCCGCATCTTATGGCTTGTCTCCATAGCCTGATGCACTCTTTCCTCTTTTCTTGTATGTCATCGTTCCACCAGTACGCTGGGGCGTGTTCTCGTTTCAGGTTGTAGCTCGGTCTTAGGTGCTTGTTGCATTTGTTTATTATAGCTGTGGTTAGTTGATCTGGGGTATATTCTTCGCTGTCAGATATAGCCGTAGTGTCTCTCTCGAAATTCCGCATACGTATGAATAGTTCGGTGATTTCTCGGGTTATTATTTTCTATCACAAAGCTGATGGTGCGGTGATCACTTAGATTCTCTTTTTCGTCCTCTACATGCCATGTGGTAATTTTTCTGCTCAAGCTTTCTGATGATGGCGTAGATTTTATCTCCGTTCTGGACGGACGCAGTTTGTAGTTCCTTTTGTAGTGTTTCTAGCGTGTTCGTGTGTTTGTCCATTATGATCAAGAGTTGTCCCTCTTTGGTGCTTCTGAAACCTCTAATGCCTTCCGTGGCATCTGTGTTATTTATAGTACTTTTGGAGTTTTGAAGTACTTCCTTGTAGGTTTTCCCCTCTTGGCCTTCTACCGCGAGAGCGAAAGTTGATCTTTCGCTCGCTCCACTTTTTGGGGACTTCTTTGTCTGTTCCGGAAGATATATTGTAACCGTCGTCCCTGATTCATTAAAAATAGCCTCAGCCATTTTCCTCAGTCTCTTAACTTTTATGTTTGGTATACTGTGTATAGCCAAGTTATCGTTGCCATCCGTTTCTGCTTTCAAAAGTTTTAGCTTCTCAAACAAGTCTTTCTCTGTGTTGTCGTAGATTATTTTAATTATCCTCCTGCATTCTGATTGTGTGGCTTGACTTTTACAGCTTATTTTGTAAGACTGTTCCATAGTCGCAATTTCATCTGTTATGTTTATTAATTCCGGATACCTTTGCCGAAATAATTTTTGTATTCCTTTTTCCATGGCTTTTTCGGTTTTGTTCACTACAACGACCTTTGGTGTACAATCCTTAGTGTCTAGAGGGTTTCCCTCTTTGACGGTTGTGTTGGTAAATAGTTCTTCGGACCATATATTTGCAGTTGCAATTGTCCAGTCATTGTAATTTGTGCATATTGGAATGGCTTCCAAGCACCCATTCGGATACGTCTGTGTTGCTACAGTTTTGTTGTTAGTAGGAAATGTTTCAGTTTGGATGTCCACATCGTAGGTGATTTTCGTGGTTTGTTCAAATCTGTGCTTTTCTAACCAGTCCGTGATAGATTTCCGTTTAAAAACTTCAGTTTGTCTTTTCATTTTTACGCTGATATCTTTAATTTCCCGTTTTGTGTTGTTTTCGATATATTTATCCAGGTCATTTGTTAGCTTGATAATCATGCTCATAGCTTCCTTGATCTCGAAAGCTTCTGGGCATTGACTTTTCTTGTATTGTTCTTCACTATCTGTGTCATATTCCGCTCTCTTTCTCTTATTACGGTCTAAGTCGATGCTGTGTTTTCGGTATTTCTCGCCCGTCCAGAGATCCTCCGTCCACGGACTTGTTTCTCGTCTCGTCCCAGGTCAGGTCTACTGTTGCTATCGAAGATCTTCTTTCTGAAGTCTTGATATCATGTCTCTCTTTCTTGTCCCTCCCTTTACCCCAGAGTTCCATTAAATTGTGTTGGCCAGCGCATCGTGCGGCAGCGTATGGTGTGGCATTTTTGTCCGAGTGTGCTTGGCCCCCCCCAGAATTTATGGGGCTAGCACCGGCCACCGGGGCTTTCACCCGATCGGAGCCGATGGTGGGATTTTTACCCACCTGGGGTATGAAGTTACTTGCATCACCCATTTTTTATAGCGTGCATATATTATTGCCTTCTGCATGACTTTTGGTGTGTCTCTCTTAGTCTGTCCGTTCCCCCTCGACCCGTCCGGCTTGCTTAGACCTGCCAGTAGCCACGCTACCGCCGGCATGGCTCTCAGGTTCATCAAAGACGCTCAAGCCCCCTCAATACGAGCAAAGTGGAGACACCTAGAGGGGGAACCTGAACTAACCAACCTTTTTTTTTTTTTTTTCACGAGGTGAAATTCTGGAACAGGCACCCGGCCTGGTTTTATGGCGGTCGAGTAGTGTGGGATTCACCCAGGGAGACCCCGCCCCCCGCTTCGTCCGGTCTAATGGTGACTAGTAGGGACAGGAGCCACGGCCACCACTAGGTGCCTTAGCTCACTAAAAACATCTCGGATTAAAAGTCTCCCGGAATCGCCTTTCAGCATTACTTCGGGAATGAAAGCTTTATCGCCGCCCATTAGTGGTTTCCATTTCTTGACAACTCCTCCCTACATTTTTCGCTCAGTATTGCTGTTATCGCTCAGGGCGTTTTTTTCTGAAATTTCTTTTTCCAAACAGTGCAGTCTCATCTTTATCAGGCTTTCCAATAGCTTTCCGCAGGTATTTATTAAGCATATAGGTCTGTAAGCAGTGGGGGGGGGGGTGACTTTATGTCTTTTATCGGAACTTATATCTTTTTTTCAATAAGTACGAGTTTTGCGACTTTTCAGATGTTTGGAAAGTTCCCTTTTATGAGGCATGAGTTCATGACTTTTAAAAATGCTTCTTTGTTTTTGTTTAAGCAACTTGTAATATTTCGGATGTAATTCCGTCCGGCCCTGGTGACTGTTTCGGTTTTAATCTGGCCGTAGCCTCATCAATCTCTTTTGAACTAGAAGCAGGTATTTGGTTTTCTTTTAGGATTTGATAGTCCCAGTTTGTGATTCTCGCTTTAGGAAAAAGTTTGTCAATTTGTTGTTGCAGAACAGATTCGCTTATCACTTCCTGGCGCCTCAGATTTAGCTTCTTAATTGCAATTTGATAAGCCTTCCCGAAAATATTTTCGTTTAAGTCTTGACACAGTTGTAGCCATTTTTCTCTTTTACTACGTTTAATTTCTTTTTTTAGATCTTGCTTTGCATGTTTATAAAGTTCCTCAGCTTGAAGGCTTTGTTCTTCTTTTCGATCACTGCGGAGTCTGGTAAGTATGCGTCAAGTTTCTATACACTGTCTTCTTTTTTCGGAGATTTTCTGGTTCCACTAATATACTGGGGATTTGTGGTGCGTCATCTTTAAGTTTCTTAGGTAGGTATTACATTTTTCGTGAATCTTGTTAATTAGAATTTCAGGGTTTAAGTTTTCATAACAGTCTCTATCCATATCCTTTAATGCTTGTATAAATAATTTGTTTTTTGCCTGGCTTTGAAAACATAAATTTATTGTATGCTGGTAGTTGTTTTTTACCGTGCCAAGGTTCTTCGATGTTAAATGTAATTGTCTGGTGATCGCTTAGGTTTTCTTTATTAGTGTTGACAATCCAATCAGTAATACCACTGGACAGACTGTAGATTGCACATGTAAAATCAATTATAGACGAGTGTTCTCCCCTTACGAAAGTAGGACTTAAGCCTCTGTTTACGACTGTTAGTTGGTTTGTTAGTATAAATTCTTCCACAAGATCGCCTCTAGGATTTTTGTTTTTTGAGCCTATGATTGAGGACTTTGCGTTAAGATCTCCCGCGATAATAACTTCTTTGGATAATCTTCTAATATTTATTTCTATATTGGTGAGTCGTTCTTGGAAGTCTACTACGCTCCTTTGGAGAGAAATAACAGGAACATATACAAAAGTTTGTCAACTCCACCATTACATACCCTATACCTTTCATTACGTTAATTTCCGTAAGGCTATCTTTGATCTTTACGAAGCAATCCTTTTTTATGTAATGGAATGAGGCTCTAAGGTAATTATGATTAGGTTCTTGCCCCAAAACAATGTCAAAATTTTCTGTAGTTGCCCCTCAAGGGCAACTACAGAAATGGCGGATTAACCTTCAAATATGTCACTGTCAAACGAAACCTGAAAATCGATCTTTATCATGTTTCAGGTTTGATTTAAGATATCTTTAACTACAATTATCCCCTAAAGTCTCTAAGCGGCCTAATCATCATCTGAAGTGCTGCTTTGATTTATGCCCTAATCCTTTATTGGAAACGTCTTATTCTTGTAATGTCGTTTATATTCAAATGCGTACTGAATGAGATAATTGAAATACCGTTCAATTCTTTCGATTTCCTGATCTGCCTGGTTAGTGAACAATGAACATGGAAATGGAAATGCTTGGGTTTGAACTTCAACCCATAAAGGAAGCAAAAATAACTTGCTAACAGCTGTCATAATATTGAAGCTTAGGCTTAAGGTCTAAATAAGCTGAAAATGTGATATTTACTAATAAGGATCATTTTTATAAGTGAAGCGGCTACCAATTAAAATTTTCTTAAAAAATACACTAGTGTTTTGTTTAATTTTTTATTATCCCAAAATAGTAAATTCCTAACTTCCTTTTGCTCTATTTACAATAAAAATAAATCTTGGTAACTTAGACAATAATTTACAGAAATATCACTTAAATATTACTTAGGTACAGGTGGGCCCAGTATTTCTAGTTCTACCTATATATGCTAACTATAAACAAATAACAGACTAACAAAGAAATTTGGCACATTCAGTCCTTAAATTCTGAATGAACTAACGTATTACCTGATAGTTCATAACTGGTAAGTTCAACAGTAATTATTCTTAAATAGCTATCTATGTAACCAGTTACGAAAAGTCCGATTTTGTGTAACGAATGAATGTTTGCGGGACGAGCGCAGCGAGTTCCCGCAATTTGAATGAGATACACAAAAAAGGTTTTTCGTCACGTGTTTCATACAAGATTTTTTCTAATTTTGACTACAAATACCTACTTAGAGAAAGAATTATTATTATTAAACTTCAATATTTACCTTTAAACCACTTTGTATCTACTTAATACCGTGAAACTATAGCAACGGTGTGCCACAGCCGAAACCTGCAACTGGTGGTGACACCAACTTTTCATCACTAGTTACGAAAGATTTTACTTTTCGTAACTAGTTACAAAAAGTAGGACGTTACGTCACTGTCATCAGTATTGAAAAGTGCCACTTTATATGTCAAAATTAGAAAAAAATATTTAGATAGGTATATGTGCAGGTATACTGGAGCCTACCTACTTATTTATGTTTAAAATTGTAGGAAAACCTGCATTGCCCTGAAAGACAAATACAGGCTGGTTGTTCAGCTAGAATTTCGGTTCTTGAAAGGAATTTTAGAAAAGCTAAGTGTGATCCAAACACAGGTATGATTTGTAAATAGAGCTTAGGTAATAAGTATATTCCTACGTTGTTTCTTTTAGACAAAGGAAGTTTTATACAATAATTTTAAGAGCCTCGAGTCAAAAGTTGTGTCAGCAAGACAAATACATACTTTGATAATGAGATAGTTTAACTTTAATTTAAAACACACAAAATCTGATATTAACAATGAGCATTTTAGAAATAATTAGTTAACCATAATCATGCCTTTTTACAGGCCCTCCAAAAAGTTGTAGGTATGTAATTGGTTCTAATCCATACAGTATTGTTTGTTTATAGTTTTTCATTGTAACAGTGTCTAGCCACTTATATTATATGTCCAGCCTTAAACATACTATTATATGTATAGATTATATATATTATAGATATTTATACTAAAATACTTGAAACATTTTATTTACTTTTAAACATTCTACTGTCCTTTTATGAATTATCCTATTATAAAAGTCTTGCTGAACTTGCCATTTAAATAATTATCTCGTAAATTCATCTTTAGTCCAACTATGTACAAGACATTTTTAGATTTTTTTCATCATAAGAATGTTCTGTGGACTTTTAAACATACTAAAATACTTTAAACATACTATCTGCTTTTAAACATACCACTACTTTTGTTTAAAGATGGTAGACAGTGATGTACTATTAAGCGAGACATCTTGGACTTTCATTGTCTTTTTGAGTTTTTTACACGACGTTTTGCGCAGTGGAACCTCTGCTCGTTTTCAAGTGAGACTGAAATCTCTACTTGTTTCAGTTCTTGATGATCTGTGGTGTCAACCCACCTCTGCCCTTTTCCTGAATAGGCCATTTTCTTGTAGATAGCGGATACTTTGCAGACGCAGGAGATTACCGGAAATTAAGTATTTGTAGAAGTTGACGCATTTAGTATATTATATATAGTAGTGTTTTGCTCACCATAATATAGAGATTCCCGGCGAGTTGGCAGAAGTCTTTTCTCTTCTACACTGCGTCGTTTGTTGTAGTTTTCTTTGTTGTGTTTATTTAATTTAGTAAAAAATCGTGTACCCGTCAAGCACGTTTCTGGGGACCACTGAGCTTATCGCGAAAAGTTAATAAAAACTAAGAATCGTCTTTTTCGATTTTATTTTAAAATTAATTCGTATTCAATTAGTTTTTTTTTGGCGATTTGCAGGTGTCGCAAACAATAAAACCTTGCTGGCATCCCCAAAAATAGTAAATTTTACATTATTTAAATTAGCGACCTGAGGGACAATAGATCCTTTCCAAGAGAAGAGTTGGGTCCCCCTTGCAGCGTGGTAAAAGAGAATTGGCGCAAGAAGATACGTTGGACTTAGAACCTCCACGTAGTCGAATCTCCGCAGACACGGCGGTGACGGCAACACGGCAGGAGCCCCCGAACACAGCCGCCCCCACTCAACGACCGATTAAACGGATTATTATTATTAGCGGGAGGGACACTGCGCGACAGAAGAAAGTACAGTTGGCAAAATACGTTTGGTGGTAAATATGGGAGTACCACACATGGCAGTATGCGCATCGGGCATACTTCATTCATAAAATCGACGTAGTGTTCATTCATAACTATTGGCCAATCAGGACAGGGGACAGGATGTAAATAATATCAGCTGATCGCTCAATCGCTCATCCAATTTATTTTATTCCATCGATAGTTATTTTAAAATACTTCTGCTTTTAAATAATTATTTATTAAAAAGCATTTTTTTTAAAGTGGATATTATTGAATATATATTTCAAAAAGTTATAATAAGTTAAATAGTTAATAGGGGGATGCGTACTTTTGTCGTCTGGAAAATCTGCTACTTTATTTTCAACCACGGGAAATCGGGGATGCGTACTTTTGTCGTCTGGAAAATCTGCCACTTTATTTTCAACTACTGGAAATCGTTATACTGACTAATTGTCCTACAGGATGAATCTCTTACTGGATTTTATTCGACCGGCTAAAAGCCCTCCGGATAGTCGCCTACCGGAAAACAGCCGAAAGTCTCCTTGATTTGACCTCAAATAGTGCAAGCTTTGAAAAGGTAGACAATGGAATCCGCGCGCGCAATTCTCACCTATATTAACAGCTGTTTAAGACGCCATGTTTAAGGCGAGAACCAAACGTTTCGTTGGTTATGTGTTTTTTTGCAATAAATTGCATTTTGCAATACTAATATTATGAATAATTGTGTTGTATTCAATGGTGGTATTCTAGCTTACGGTTGTAAAAGCAGCGGCTATAGAAAGGAGCCTGGAGTTAGGTTTCACATGTAAACAGATAATGGCATTTTTCAGCAACAATTAAATTCTCAAATAACTCTAAAATCAGTTATTTTACATCCAAATCTTCGAAATACGATTTAGTGTATACCCCAGTGAAGTCAATAATGCTATTTTGGGAAATATTTTTCTAATCCTATAACTTGTACACTTTTTTTTTTAATTATTTAAATTCTTCAGCAGTTTTCCAGTGGCGTAGAAGATGTAATCCCAAGGTTATCAACGACTAATAATTCACAATTATTTTTATTTATTTAATAGAAAGTCGATGTTTGATGATAATATTACTTATAATATTACTAATATATAGTCGCGACGTATAAACGTGCGTTGTTCTTGGACCTCATTGTTGTACGTATATACGGGAGGCGTTCTTAGGGTGTTGTCCTTAGGTGATAGGAAACAAAAAAAACACAATGTCTTTTTCATTTCATCAAACTTCTAATTGCTTTAGACGTTTCGATGCCCTATGGCATCTTAGTAGACTGCAAAATATTTGAGCCATGAGTGACACGTTCCGTGAGACCAAGAGATAGATAGAGGCTTATATTTATATGGTACATTGGAAATATTTATACTTAATATTAAAATTAAAAATATGTACTTAATATACATTATCAAACAGGGAAAAAAAGGGGACGGCTTACCACAAAACACTCTCACACGGGAGACGTGGCTGATGGACTTTCCTTCTTTTCTTGTGATGTTATTTTTCTCAATAGTTTGGTGAAAATGGGTTACCCGTCTTGGTCAGTCTTGGCATCAAGTTATGGAAACCAAGACCTGTAGTGCTTCAGAAAGACCTTACCAGCATTCTATCTCGTTAATTCAATATGGTTAATTTTAAAGGTCGAGCGTTATTATTAAGGGAGATTATTTCTCACATTAAATACAACATTAAAAAATAAATAAGTTCAAAAGGATCATTTAGACGACACTTTAAATAAGACATTCAGACAGCAACATTTTATACGGTTTTATGTGACAACGTGAATTTACCACTGTAATTTTTTGGAGACACTGAATTATTGTTTATTAATAAATTTTTTTGCTCTATAGCAGTAATATACATGAGTGAAATAATCGGGGGTAATACCACGAGAGCTCTGAAATTACCTACTGATACATTTTAACGATTGGACGATTGAAGATTATTAATTAAGAAATGAATAAGTAGGTAGTGTTAGAATATTCGGACATCTTAAACAAGTCAATCAGATAATGACATTTAATAGGGCTCTGAGCTTAATTACTTGACCATCCGAAGTAACCGCTGTAATTTTATCGAATTACTGCTTATTAAGATTATTAATACCTTTTTGGCTCCATAGCAATAATAGGGATGCAGAATAAAATAATAGGGTCGAGAGCTTCAAATAAATTATCTGGTTAATTAGCTCAGGCGGTATTTAGTAAGAATATTTCTCGAATTAAATATAATATTAAAAAATAAATAATTTGTCTTTGAAAATTCCGTCATTTTAAATACAGGTCAATCAGAGAGCGACAATTTATATTAGAGTTTAGTTCTTATTCCCATGACGAGGTAAAATTACCGCTCTAAAATCTTTGAGAATTTTATCGATTTTTACTTCTTATATTAACACCATTTTGTGCTCCCTAGAAATATTGATGATGAGTTAAATAATTACAAAAATTTGAAGTGAACTAATCATTCATTAATTACTGCGACGACGTACACTTAACCTTGTTTCTTTTCATTTTATAAGAGCTATCATATCTGAAAAATATGTCTATATAATGAAAAAACAACAATTTGTGATTAAAATAGGGAATGCTAATTCTCTTTCTATTTTTAAATATTTGCATGGTGTATATACAGACTTTTTATTAGAAAAACGTCATCTTATTTAACTGAAGTATTAAGGTGATGAATTGTCCCTTCATCATTATATTCAGAATCTCAGAAACAATCTACTTGCGTTTTACGCGTCTAATAAGTAATATCTCGACTCTTGGTCAATTATTATATTGTTGCGAACTCGGGGTTCAATAATTCCAGTATAACGATTAAACACGAAAACACTATTTATTTGTCCCACTAATACACACAGGTACAATTCGACTAGTAAATAACTCACTACTTAACACTTTATAGCCTTCTAATATCGTTTCGTACTTTAACTTACTTATAGCTCGCTTAAAATAAGACTATTCCCCTCCGCGCGCTCTATGCGCCTTTTATATACAATCCTAACTAATTACAGAAAAACCTAGAAAGTTCTTTATAAGAATTCTTGAATAATCTCACATAAAAAAAGGTTGTAAACAACTGCCTTCTAGATGAAACCGAGCAATAAATCACTCGTGTCAGCCATGACGCAGCGCGGATAGGTCGCGAAGCTCCACCAACGACACACGCGTTGCCCCGCCTCCCATGCGGCGTCGCTGCGAATCATAACAGTATTTAGTATTTACTGGTACTATGACGGGAAGTAGTTACAGACAGATTCTTCCTATTCCATCCATGTAAATGTGTCATTTGTATATCAATTTCTCAGCTTACTAGATGAATATCTATATTTGAAATGGACTCTAATAGGTATAATTTCTACGTTGATACCTGTAATTCTCGGCCGCTTTGCGATGAGTGGCAAACTTCCCTTTCCGAGAAAAAAAAGGTTGTCATTTTTGGTCTTAATACATAAATAACTACTAACATTGTCTATGTACGTACATGGTATATAGATAATGTTATTAGTTTAGATAGCATATAATTGCGTCCGTAGGAATTTACAAGTGATGTTTGTGGCTTCAGCGGACAGAAGATCATGTGTCCGGCAAACAGAAGGTTGCTGGTTCAAATTCGGCTGAAGGCCTACTTTTTATTTTATTTAAATTATTATTCTTCAGTCCGCTGAAGCCACAAACATCATTTGTAAACGCTATTAGTTTGCACATCTTAATATACAGGGTATTCAAAAACAAAAGCGACAAACAAAGGCAGCAAATTCTTTGTTCGTCGCTTTGTTGTATATTTTATAATTAGATTTAATGTATAGCCGGGGTGTTCATTATAAAACTTCATCTAGCAGGCTATGAAATTTTGACAGAAAAGGATGACATAAAAATAAATGGACTTTTGTTTCTTCATCCTTTTCTTTTGACATTTCACAGCCAACTAGATAAAGTTTTATAATGGACACCCCGTAGTATTATCCAAAAATACCTCCTACAGTATAACTAGGACTTTGACAGTTTTTTTATAATTAGTCAGAATGTTTTTTTTTTATCTAGAAGGACCAAACTTATAACTTACATTAAAATTATTAAGAATTACCAATATAAATAAAAATAATAAATCATAAAATACTATATAGTTATTCATATTAAATGTTTTAAAAAGCAGGATACAAAAGTATGAATAAAATACCATGTGACCCCCTAACTAAGAAACTTACGCAGTTACAATTAGTAGATATTTTATCTTTCTAAATACAGTAGAATACTAAATACACATAGAATTTCCTGTATTTGTTTGTCAGTTTCGTTTCCAGAGACCCTGTACATATCATATAAATATATTATAAATTTTGAACACAAAGAAATAAACACATATATGACTCAGTCATAATTGAATAATTAAATGTTAACTTTCTGAAAAGTATATAAATAGTATCATACCAAATTTGGAAATAGTAGTAGTTACTAAGTCTTATAAAATATAAAGTATAAAAAGGATGCATGTTAATATACAGTGTCCTTTTTTTTAAAGATAATCTATAGGGGGGGGGGGGGGGGAGAGGGGAGAATTTCGTTCATTTTACACACAGGGAGACCTAGTAATTATAAACAAAAACAAAGCGTGATTTTGGTCACGGTCTCATTTAATATTATTAAATGTACTGAGACCTTGAGACCATGACCAAAACCACCCTTTGTTTTGGTTTATAATCCACAGAGCTTTAGGTCTTAATTTGAAACGCCATCTTTAAACCTATTCTATAAAAAATGTAGAGATGAAATATGTCAAAGGCATTGGTTCAAGTGTTAAGTTCACAATTATATTCTCCTTTGGTCAAGATGGATCATAAACATGCCTAAAAAATGTATATATATTGTTCAAAATAGCATTTTTTAAGACAGTCATATTCAGTTTTGCCTGTCATATCAACTGTGATACTATTATATTCAACTAACAGGCAAAATCGATTATGGGTGTGTAAAAAGATAATATTTTGAAGAAAATAAATAAGCATTTTAGGCAAAATTATGAACCATCTTGATCAAATGAGGATATAAATGTCAACTTAACCCTTGAACCAATGCCTCTGATAAGTTTCATCTCTCCATTTCTAACATAATAAGAACTAAGTAATAGAACATGAGCTGTAACTTAACACTTTAACACATAAAAGCCTGCAGCCCAAAAACAACTTTGAAAAAACACACTTTATTAATATACAGGGTGTTCATTATAAAACTTCATCTAGCAGGCTATCAAATTTTGACAGAAAAGGATGACATAATTAAAATAAATAGACTTTTGTTTCTCCATCCTTTTCTTTTGACATTTCAGAGCCAACTAGATGAAGTTTTATAATGAACATCCTGTATATATACAAATAAAGGTATTAAGCCGGCATACTTTTACATTATGAATTAAATTAAATAATAAACATTACTTTTACACCTGAACTTAATTTATCAACAATCAAAATGACAATCAAAAATGTTCATGCTTCTCACAAATTGGACATATAAATAAGTCCACATATAAGCCGCTTTCCATCTTGCCATGGGAGTAGCTCAGAGCAATTCTGAAGTGTGAAGTTCGTTTTTCTAGCTTTCCAGCACCTTGGTATTTCATGCAGTTGAAGCGCTCCGATCTTCTGCCCCCCTTGCCCTTCGAGTACCTACCAATATTTTGGTGTTTGAAATATTTTTGACAACTATGAAAAGCTGTTCCAGCTCGAGTCTTTAAAATCTGTATGTACTTAATGCTCCGGGAGCTTCATGCTCAAATCCCTTATTACAGCTGGAAAGTGGCTTCGAGTTCTTTTTGAACAATGGAACTGCACAAAAGGACAAAACATCACAGGTTGCAGTGTGTGACACAAGACTGAACACAAGACTTAGTTTAACACATTTTTCCTGAAACACTACAAAACCTAAAGCAGGAGTTAATGGATTTACCTCAAGTTTCTCATGTTCAGTTTCCTTCCTATCTCTCCTTTATATATAAAAATGTTTATTTATGTCTGTGAAATAAACTCCAGTGTAGTGTAGCCAGTTTAATTTGCCATGGTACCACTGAATACATTGACACCCTAGTGGTATAGATAATAATAATACCTACCCAGGACTTATGACCTACAAATTATAAACTAAATTGTTGAGCCGTAGGGTTAAATTCCCAAAAAATTAAATAAAAATCGCTAAGCATGCTTTTTAAGACAAAAGAATTATAGAAATAAATTCTGTTTTTGCTATTGTTTACAAACAAAATCAGTCTTTTTCACTGAAGGTCAAATGAAGGTGAGTTTCGGCCATTTTCCGGTAGGATAAAACACCTGTAGGGGTCGATTCCAGTACGGGTGTGAAAAGAACGCCTCATTCCAGCGCCTGTTTCCGCCGATTATTACCGAAGACTCATTGGCGTGCGATCTAGCGGCGAAGCAGTTCTGCCGTGTTGTCACATCTACAATACTCCCCTTAAGTAGAGGCTTTTGCTGTAAAATTCAACTAAATAGTAATTTATAGGTATATAGGTATTCATGTAGAACTTCAATTACCTTTAACCTTTATCCAATAAAAACAGTTTTTGTGTAATGTTAATTTAGTTTATGTTATTCACACTTACCTCCTAAGATGACGCGTTAAAAAATATAGATTGAATGGTAAAATTAATTTTAATACTTTTGAGTGTGGGAATTTCAAATGTTTCACGAACTTGGACAAGGGTAGTATCTTTCTACCGTTGCAAAAACTACTACTTGCATGCCGTTGGGGCCGACCTATGACATCATAAACTTACGTACGCGTGTATCGTGATTTTTCGTAACATATATTCGATAATTAAGTGCTCGTATCTCCTACACCTTTGAGTGTGGGGACTTCAAACTTGTCACACACTCAGGCAATGATAGTACCTTCCTACCATTGTAAGCGCTAGCACTTGCATGCCGTTGGGGCCGAGCTGTGACTTCATGAATTTCCGCGTGCATCAAGATTTTACCTAACATACATTCGATAATTAAGTGCTCGCATCTCCTACGCCTTTGAGTGTGGGGACTTCAAACTTGTCACACACTTAGGCAATGATAGTACCTTCCCACCGTTGCAAGCACTAGCACTTGCATGCCGTTGGGGCCGAGCTGTGACTTCATGAATTTCCGCGTGCATCAAGATTTTACCTAACATACATTCGATAATTAAGTGCTCGCATCTCCTACGCCTTTGAGTGTGGGGACTTCAAACTTGTCACACACTTAGGCAATGATAGTACCTTCCCACCGTTGCAAGCACTAGCACTTGCATGCCGTTGGGGCCGAGCTGTGACTTCATGAATTTCCGCGTACATCAAGATTTTACCTACCATACAATGGATAATTAAGTGCTCTTATCTCCTACATCTTTGAGTGTGGTGACTTCAAACTTGTCACACACTTAAGCAATGATAGTACCTTCCTACCATTGCAAGCGCTAGCACTTGCATGCCGTTGGGGCCGAGCTGTGACTTCATGAATTTCCGCGTGCATCAAGATTTTACCTAACATACATTCGATAATTAAGTGCTCGCATCTCCTACGCCTTTGAGTGTGGGGACTTCAAACTTGTCACACACTTAGGCAATGATAGTACCTTCCCACCGTTGCAAGCACTAGCACTTGCATGCCGTTGGGGCCGAGCTGTGACTTCATGAATTTCCGCGTACATCAAGATTTTACCTACCATACAATGGATAATTAAGTGCTCTTATCTCCTACATCTTTGAGTGTGGTGACTTCAAACTTGTCACACACTTAAGCAATGATAGTACCTTCCTACCATTGCAAGCGCTAGCACTTGCATGCCGTTGGGGCCGAGCTGTGACTTCATGAATTTCCGCGTGCATCAAGATTTTACCTAACATACATTCGATAATTAAGTGCTCGCATCTCCTACGCCTTTGAGTGTGGGGACTTCAAACTTGTCACACACTTAGGCAATGATAGTACCTTCCCACCGTTGCAAGCACTAGCACTTGCATGCCGTTGGGGCCGAGCTGTGACTTCATGAATTTCCGCGTACATCAAGATTTTACCTACCATACAATGGATAATTAAGTGCTCTTATCTCCTACATCTTTGAGTGTGGTGACTTCAAACTTGTCACACACTTAAGCAATGATAGTACCTTCCTACCATTGCAAGCGCTAGCACTTGCATGCCGTTGGGGCCGAGCTGTGACTTCATGAATTTCCGCGTGCATCAAGATTTTACCTAACATACATTCGATAATTAAGTGCTCGCATCTCCTACGCCTTTGAGTGTGGGGACTTCAAACTTGTCACACACTTAGGCAATGATAGTACCTTCCCACCGTTGCAAGCACTAGCACTTGCATGCCGTTGGGGCCGAGCTGTGACTTCATGAATTTCCGCGTACATCAAGATTTTACCTACCATACAATGGATAATTAAGTGCTCTTATCTCCTACATCTTTGAGTGTGGTGACTTCAAACTTGTCACACACTTAAGCAATGATAGTACCTTCCTACCATTGCAAGCGCTAGCACTTGCATGCCGTTGGGGCCGAGCTGTGACTTCATGAATTTCCGCGTGCATCAAGATTTTACCTAACATACATTCGATAATTAAGTGCTCGCATCTCCTACGCCTTTGAGTGTGGGGACTTCAAACTTGTCGCACACTTAGGCAATGATAGTACCTTTCTACCGTTGCAAGCGCTAGCACTTGCATGCCGTTGGGACCGAGCTGTGACTTCATGAATTTCCGCGTACATCAAGATTTTACCTACCATATAATTGATAATGAAGTACTCGTATCTCCTACACCTTTGAGTGTGGGGACTTCAAACTCGTCACACACTTAGATAATGATAGTAACTTCCTACCATTGCAAGCGCTAGCACTTGCATGCCGTTGGGGCCAAGCTGTGACTTCATGAATTTCCGCGTGCATCAAGATTTTACCTAACATACAATCGATAATTAAGTGCTCGCATCTCCTACACCTTTGAGTGTGGGGACTTCAAACTTGTCACACACTTAAGCAATGATAGTACCTTCCTACCATTGCAAGCGCTAGCACTTGCATGCCGTTGGGGCCAAGCTGTGACTTCATGAATTTCCGCGTGCATCAAGATTTTACCTAACATACATTCGATAATTAAGTGCTCGCATCTCCTACACCTTTGAGTGTGGGGACTTTAAACTTGTCACACACTTAGGCAATGATAGTACCTTTCTACCGTTGCAAGCACTAGCACTTGCATGCCGTTGGGGCCGAGCTGTGACTTCATGAATTTCCGCGTACATCAAGATTTTACCTACCATACAATGGATAATTAAGTGCTCGCATCTCCTACACCTTTGAGTGTGGGGACTTCAAACTTGTCACACACTTAGGCAATGATAGTACCTTCCTACCGTTGCAAGCGCTAGCACTTGCATGCCGTTGGGG